>CM023456.1:52162324-52301758 GCA_013339765.2 Haemaphysalis longicornis
CTGCCTGGCAAAAACAGTCATCTTCGTATGCAAAAATAAACTTGTTGGCTAGCATCTCGAGCATTGAGGAAACTGATATGTAAGGTAGGACACAGTTTGAAAGATAACCGCCAGTGCTGGTTTTGTAAACGCTAACGTGGATGCCAGTGTGTGCGACGGAAAACTTATATACGTCATGCTAACGCGTGGGCTTGAAACTGCGTGGAAGTTACCTTACTACCCGTTGTAGATTATCGAACTGAGTCCTTGAGCCCATTACTCGTGCGGGCCTATCAAGTGTGCCAAAGTGAAAAGACGGGCATATTTCGAATCACTGGATCAAACTACAAAAAAATGCATGAAAGTGCGCGCTTGTTTTTTTGACATCCTTATAGTTGAAACCTGCACGACAGGAAAGGTAGCGCACAAACTCGGCACAGCTTGTGGTCGGCCAAGTTGAAGAAACTGTGCACATTGGGAACCTAGAAAACGCTGTCTGATTAAATTCGTCAAATTAGGATTGGCTTTTTCTGAATACGAAGTTCTAGGGATTTAAAGCGGTTTTGGTAGCCATGTTGCATAATCTAACTTGATAGCAGGAGGCTCCTAGGATTAAGCAGCGTTGCAGCACAATGGTAAAAGTAAATCTGGAGGACGACTTACGCCAAAGAATTCATTTAAAATTACCAGTGTGTCATTGTGTCCTCCTTTCCGCCACATGGAAGTAAAGCGGTTCTTTTATTTGAACGTCGTCAACTGCATTGAATAAACGAATAAATTTTTTTGCGAACATGCTGTGACGCAAGCAAACAGCTAATGTGGAAACTTCGGAAATTTGGTGGAGCATGATGAAAAATTAGGCAACGCGAAAGGCGAGAACGAGACAGGGAAACTCCTATTCGTTGTGGTGCTTATTTCGTTTCTACTTGTTTTTCGAGCTGTTTTATTTTCCACGAAGCACGCCGTAAACGCAGCAAAGGAACAGCTGAGGCCGCCTACAAACTGGAGGCGCGCAGTTGCAGTATCAATGCGATAGCATGAAGTTGATTAGACGATTAAAAAGCTCTTGTATGATATCTGCAAGAAATATTCAGGCATAATAATTTCAAAAACTCGAGCTTTGAGTTTTATTTTCGGGAGGCCGTCAGACAGCTGGGCCCGACGTGATGGCCATGGTTTATCCCCTGCAGCAAGAGAGTGCGTAGAGGCTGGAATTGAATTTGGTACGGGATGGCTGTCGCATTTCTATAAACAATGCGCGTTTAAATTTTCCAAGGTAGTTTTCGTGAAAGCAGGAAAACCGCAATACTTTTTTTACATGCGTACTCAAGAGCGATGCTGCCATGTTTACTTAAGTATGGAAAGTTAAAATGAAACCACATTTCTCCACAAGCGAAGCAGAATAGTTTTCGACTGTTTTCATCCTACAAAAAACGTGCCTCCATAGAATTTACGCACTTACGTAAATACAAAGCACAACGACGAAAAAACAGTATAGATACTATACGGTTTTTTGTCTATTGGCCATAAACGCTTCAAAAATGTGATTTATACGGACTTGATCACTCTCCTCCCTTTGCACTGCCAACTGATTCTTCCTCTTTATTGCATACTCTTGTTTCAGAGATGGAGAATCCCGCAAAACTTCTGTACGTTAGCAACGAGGAAGGCTGCGCCGTGTTGGAGATGTCACCATTCGGATACCGTAAGTACATCTCTTCTAAGCATTGTAGACACGCCAACGTCTGTATTCTCAGCTCATTGGTGGCTTAACCAGCATTGTAGAGATAAATTGTTTTAGCGTCTGTGTAGAAGCAATAAATTATGATAATCATAATTTCTGGTACCAGGCTAACACCAGTGGCGTATCTCGCGCGCTGACTCGTAAGCCTCAAAACACACCCAGACCATGTGCAGAGCAAACACGTCTTGCTCAGCACATATGTACGCAAAATTATGCTCAGAACCGCGGGCAGTGTGGCATAAAAATGGTAGAGAGAATATATTAGGCAGAGGCGCCTATCATTCCCAATGCATTGTGGAAAATTTGGAGGAACCTATTTTTAGACATGCTCGACTCCATGAGTGTTCATGGGGCCTAACTTTTGCTACTTGAACAGAAGTTGCGGCGACGTCGATTGTGGTCGATTTCTGACTGAGTCCATGGATTTTGTGCATACAGATTTAAGAGCTACCGATCCGATTAATTGCGAAGTACGTTTCCACACAATGCCCAGTTTGTGGGCGTACAACAGAAGCGCCATCATGTGGCATCCCTTCAAACCTGCAAATGGTACGGTGCGGCATCAACAGAAGGCGAATGGCTACCAGAACACGGGTGTGGCCGGGCTAGCGTTAGGCCTAACTTGACACTTTGAATTCCGACATAGTGAAGGCGCACGCGCAGCTTGACGTACAATGAGTTGGGCGTTGCTTGGCTCATACAAAGGCTGAACGTGACAGGTTCCTAATTTGTGGGTCGGTATAGTCTTTCAATACGAATTTGCCTACGCTTTCAACTTAAATAACGGTGAGAAGAAGACGCCAAGACAAATGGAAAATGATGCGTAGATGACCAGTGATGTTGCCACGTGCGGCGCCGATCTTCGTACTCCCGCAGCTGCTTCTCCCAGCGGCTCACCAGTCGTGCACCAGTGAGCCCGACTGTTAGAGTGGCGCCCTTAATACTGGCATACACGTTCAGCCATCGGACAGTATTCTTATTCGCATTCAGTAAATCATTTGTTATTCTTAGGCGTTCTCGTAATATTTGTCGTTTGTTTTCTTTTTCAGAGTGCACCTTGTGGGTCTCTGATGAAGTGAAGGACAACGTTGGAGAGCACTGTCGGGCGGTGTATGACGATTTATGTGGCCCGAGCATCTCCATTTATGACAAGAAAACCTGCGCTGACAGCGAAGCGTAGTCATTACTATAACAGTCAAGAAAACTCTAATATTCTCCAGCATATTATGCTTTTTGCCTCGCAGAGAACACCTAAAAAACATATCTGTTCTTATGTTAGATGAAATATCCGAGAAAATCGACCTGCAACGAAATAAACACAATGACGCAGCTGATTTGAAAGTTTTCATTTACTCTTCTCCCCTTGCAAAAAAAAAGAAGTCGTTGGTAAAACCTCCCCCTCGGGAACGTTTTAGCCACTGCTTTTATTTATTTTTTAATTAAAAAAGCCTGTAGTGTTTGGAATGAATGCGAGCGACTGGAAGAAGGTAATAGTATAGCCAGTGTGTTTAAATGTTGCAAAGAAACCTATTTGCTTAATTGTGTAGGCATCATTGGTGAATAGACAGGAGTGTCTAAAGCATTGCCCGGGGTAATGCCTTTGGCGGTAGCTGCTGTATTTCGGAGATATATCTCATCGTCGGGAAATTTCGATTTTTTACAAATAATTTCCGCCGGACTCAGAACAACACATGCAAACGGCATGGATTTTTAATGTCACCGATTTGTGTCCAGACTTATTAGCGGAGTAAAACATATAATTGCCTGTATGTAATAAACCGACCGCACTTCCTAAGAAAGAGCCTCACGAATCAATGAAAAAAAATGCAACCATAAAGGATGCCACAGGAGGCACATGAAAGTGTTTGTCCCTTAATATTTCTAAGTAATATTTTCAAAGGGTGCACACAGTAAAATACTGCAGAAAAACCTATGCCGCGACTGCTTAGAGCATTCGCAACATCACTCACAATCGCAGAATCGATAATCTACAGCAGCAGCTATACTCCTCCTAGCTTTGTCATGTTAATTTATCTGCGTGTAAATGTGTTTTCTTCAGAATGACTGTACTTAGTGCCGCTCCATAGAATTCGGCCAAGATTGAACCAGGCGTAAACATTTTTAAGCATAATTCTTTTATGGGCGAAGCTTTCTTGCTCGGGCCCTGTCCCGGCCGTACACGTCAGAATGATGATGATTGTGGCAGGATCCCCCTAGGGATTGCCCAACCAAAGATTGGTCAAAGAGGTGAAAACGTTCAACGCGTTCGTTGCTACCCAACAAGGAGGAGAAGAAGAAAAAAATTCTGTCGTTCGTCGCCTCCGAGCTGAAGACTCTTGCTCGGGCCCTGTCCCGTCCCTCGTTGCTGCCGTACACGGAGAAATGATGATGATTGTGGCAGGATTCCCCTAGGGATTGGCCAACCAAAAATTGGCCGGAGCAATCAAAACGTTCAACGAGTTCGTTGCTATCAAACAAGGAGAAGAGGAAGAAGAGGAGGTTGTCCTTTGTCGCCTGCGAGTTCAAGACACGTACCGGGAGTATGCGACACAAGACGCTCTGCTGAAGGCGACGGCCAAGGTGGCTAAAAGGTCACACACCGAATTCGCCAAATTACCCATGGAGATTCTCATCGTCCCAAACAAGCCCTACATAACCACCATAAACATCAACGTCGTCGACGGGCTTGTGAAGGGAGCGGTGAAAAGCTTGATGTGTAGAGTCCTTTTATGATGTGTGGGCGAATGTTTCACGGTTTTACCGATAAGCAGTTTAGCTTCGCCCCTCTCATCATCATTCAATTAGTTAAGATGGCGGGATATTTTTTTGTTCTTGGAATTACATTCATATCCGAAATTTAAAGTTCTCTAGAAGGGGATGCCGGCATAGTCTTACGTTTGCTATACTGTTCCAGCGTTTTGCTTCGTGCATTTGGGATAGTGGAGGTTCCATATTAAGTAGTCGCAAATTGAAGGCGAGCATGAACATAAACTATCCCATTTATAAGAATTGACAAAATATAAGTTGACGTCACACTCTTTTGGAGATTTCGGGGAATTACCAATCTCCTGAAACCCACGAACAACAAAATTTTGCGTGAGCTTAAACGTGGACAATAGCCTTCTAGTGCCATGAACACAGTCATAAACTTTACAGCTACAATTTCTTATGTGAACATTCTTAAAGAGAATATGCCCCAATCAAAACAGCCAGTGGTTGAGATATGATTATTGGAGTTGTAGTTTGCCGAAGGTACAAAAACGAGACTAGGCTCAATGGCCAGTCAAGAACAGGAACGTCCAACTACTGGCTACTGCAGTCCTCGTTGTAAAGCGAAACACCATCGCCGCAGTATTTTCTGTACTTCGAGAGGCATTTTTTTGGAACGTTATCTCTAAATGTATCGTTGGCCCACAACAGGCACTCTGTAACAAAAAAATATTAGGAATCAGGCCGTTGTAGAATATAATTTCTTCTAAAAGATATTTCGGCAGTTTGGTATTATTTCTGAATTATTTTTAAAACAAAAAAAACTTCCCCCACCTCCCCGAAGGGGATAGTGCGGAAATGCGAATGCATTGGGTGCACCGATGAGTGCGCTGCGGCAAGCAGTAACGGAGAGAGGCGTGCGCTCCACTGCATTTATATACATCTTCCGAGCGCAGCGAGCGGAGAGAGGGTACGCGGAGAGGAGAGAGAGACCCACGCAACACGCCCGCCCCGCGCGCGAGCTCTCTCTCCCGCCGAGCTCGCGATGCGAGCGCCCTTACACTCCCGAGCGTGCTCCTCTCTCTCCAATCCTCTCCGCTCCCCTCCGCCCTCCGAGCTCCGCGATGCGAGCGCCCTCACACGCCCGAGCGCGCTCCTCCTCCGCCCTTGCCCTCCGCTACTGCCCGAGCTAGCTCGGTTGCTAGGTTGCGGGCGCACGCCGACGGAGCACACAACCCCCGACTACGGCGCGACCACAGCTAGGGGTGAGGAGGAGCGCGGAGAGATAACGAGGAGCGGAGACGCCTGCGCTGCGCTGCGGAGGACGCACGCAACAGCAGACGGCGACGACGCGCGCACGCTGAAAGGAATGGCGCTTGCATTCGCATGAAGCACAAGGTAAAAAAGAAATGCAGCAAAAGGCAGGTCTTAATCAAAAAAAGTATCAAAAAAAGTACTTACGGAAGGCATACTAAGTTGAGCTAGGTTAACTAGTAGAGCCGAATTCTTTCTCCTTTTCACTGTGTTGTACGAAGCATGACTATGCACATAGTGCAACCCGGCATTCCACACAATTGAGCACTTTGGTATAATTGAAAGAACGTATTTTCCACAGGCTGATGAGTGAATAGGCATTTTTAAATTGAAAGACAAAAAACTTGTGATGTGGTTGCAAGGTGATGAAGTGTCATTAAAGATAAGAAGGTATAAAATAAAAGGAATATCCGCGGGACTTAAGCTAGACAAGTCGGTTGACCTGGCTGCGCATCTGGGTTATGCAATTGGTTGTTGCCGAACTTATATGCTTTAGAAGAACCGAGTAAAACATTCATTTTTTTCACATTGTCATTTTTCGAATTATAGCTTTTGTTCGCCCTCGGCGGGTCAAAATACGGGACTTTATGTTGTCAACAGTTTCTTTTCGACAATTAACTTCTAGCCAAGCAACATTTACAATGTTTAGCTTCTTAATTAAGGCTATATCAAAACAATTCCTGCATTGCTTTCAAATTTAGGTGACATTTTTTGTGGTTGCTTTAAACCAAAATAAATCGATTGAGTCCGAAGCAGCAGAACTTGCACGTAAATGGCAACCCCGAAAATAGCTAATAACATGACATTGATGTTCGTTTGCCCTTTTACAATATTCGTGCAAGTAAACTCAGCCTAAAAGGTTCTTGAAAGATTAATTCGTACGGGCTGAGGTTAATACACCGACGCGGTAACTGGTCGAGATCGGCTTTACCCAGCACAGAAATAGCAAAAAGGACCCTGCAATACTTTCTTACAGTTTTTTTTCTATATCCTACACGCTTTCAGAACGTACTCAACAAACACATGCACAAAGCTTAGAATAGGGGGTCACAAATTACCTCAGCCTAAAAATTGCCTGCTCTATGCCCGTTCCAACTTGCTCAAAATATTTTTTCTCCCTATGGCGGTATTGGGGTTCTTGGATTTCTAGAATGACGTAATTACAGTGGGTTAAGCGGGGGTTGCCCGGCCTAATTTTAGTTGCAGCAATAAAAGCATTCGGTAGCCATGTTTAAAAGAAGTTGCTACAAAAGGAAAGCGGAAACGCAAGGCTGATCTGTGGCGACGAGAAAATCCCGCAGTGCCGTTCCGCGCTTGCGATAACTATAGCTTTCGCCGTGCTCCCTGGCGTGACGGGAACGAGTGAAAGCTTTAATCGCAAGTTTTGCAGAGTCCCTTCAAGGTGGATCACGACGCAAGTGCCTCAAGAGGCAAGATTACAAAGCCTTTCGACAACGCGAGGCAGCACGCGTCTGTGGTGTTGAAGTAGGCTTTCAGGCTTCCGCTATAACAGCCACAAGTTCTAGGGTGCCCTCCGATTTTTTGTATCGGCGGTCATCATTCGTGAAATGATTTTTGGTCATAGAAAAGATAACCTTAGCACAGCCAAAATCTTTGGAATATTTCCGATAACTTCGTAATTCATTGCTGCAGGACAAACGGTGCAGTGATCAGCTATATTGTCATATAAATATTTTGAACCTACTTCCCTTAAACCTATCGTCTGTTGCGCTCGATTGCCGCTGTCACGTGTGGAAAATAAAGTACCTACACTTTACCCATTCCCTCCATGCTTTATATAGGTATCAATCAACAGCATTAAGACTGTAAAGTTTGGACTCTAATCAGGCACTGAGGCTCTTTTGCATGTTTTCTTACTTTTATCACACCTTTTGCACGCAAAAATTAGGCCATCACTGCTCGCGGCAGGCTCCTTCACGTAGCTATTATCCCACCCGTACAAGTTTGATGTTTAAAAGTAAAATTGCCGAACGCGCCTGTTGAAATAGCGAGCAGTATAAGTAGGGGTATGAGAAAACAATGATTTTTGCTTCACAAATTTATATTTTGTCCTTGGGCAGCGAAAACTAGAAAACTAAACTTTGACTTGCTTCCAGCCAATGCTCCCTGCAGGCTTACAGAAGTCAAAGTTAAGTGTTGATAACGCCATACTGAAATCCTTCATAACCATACCAGCCGAATAACTGGCGTAGCGTGTATTTAGAATTAAACTCGACTGGTATACAGAGCCTTGGTTTGTTTCCGTACATGCTGCACAGGAAGAAACCTGAATACAGCACTAAATACTCAATAGTGCACGTGTGATATGCACGAGGTGATTGATCATCTCGCAGCACATTTCTTACTGGCAGAAGTGACGACTTGAACCCGGTCTGGTGAGCTTCCTTTTGAAATATTATGCTGTATTGTCCTGGAATGAAAGAACGAGGGTACTTCAAAAAAGAAGCAGACTCCCCAGATACACCGCAAAGGTCTGCAGCGCGTGTTCATTCCGTTGTTTTTACGATGGGAAGTTCTCGCGGTTTTGCAACGCTGGAAACATTCAAATTGAAAATAACTGAGCCGCATCTTATTAGCGCAGTTATAAAAAACAATGTTGTACAGCCCGGTCCTTCGGGTGTATAAAAAATGCCCGCATGCGCCCCCTACAGTTGCTTTACCACCGAAGCGAATACGTGCAGCTGGTGCTTGCGATTTCCACGTTGACGCTTCTCCCGTCGCATCCCTACCCACCGCTGCCGCTTGAGCTGTAATTCACGCAGTAGCTTGCTGACAGCACGCTCTGCGGTGAGTGGGACTCTTTTTCGCTCCTTCCGATGCACCGTACCCAATTACCAGTGTCGATAGATGAGAGAGTGTAGCTGCGTCATGTATTCGCGTAGCCAATCTCTGGTGCCTTATTACTAACTCCTCTCGAACTTCATTATTTCCGCGCATGCGCATGTGGTTTACATACACAGAACCAGATTGTTTACCTATCGCCTGGTCATAGAAAGTTTCGCTTAAAAAATCTTAGATCACCATAATGCAATTAGAGGTAGCTTAATACAAAGAAAACTCTCCACAATTGAAAAAAACCTTCCCTTCCATAGCCACATGACACTTAATTGGCGCGACACGCTACTGCTATGTGGGAATAACTTTGGCATCCCAGATAAAGAGTTCAGATCGCCAGCTCTTTCGGTAATAACATTAACCACTGGCGATAAGTACCCCACCTCGGCAAGCGATATGCTGCCGGCATTCCGAAGGTCTAGGTACAGCAGAAACCACAATCGGAACTATCGCCGGTTCAGCTGACTTAAACGCACTCAAGCTTGCCTGTAGAAGGATAGAGTCATACGTTTGGTACGGGCTATGACTATGAAGATGGCAAAGGAGGGTTTACTTGGATCTATGTCCCCTTATCTTGTATCACCGTGCGTTAGTGCAAAGGACCAAAAGTCTTGGGAATATTTCACTTTCGAGCAGTGAAATTTGACTTTCCAGTGGACTATTTTATTTTCTCGTGGACATATCACAGTTCGTAGAAGCACCGGGAGCTCTTGTGCAGACTTAGGTTCAAATTCCTCCGAATCACACATGCGCTTTTATTTACTCTTTGCTGAGGCGGCCATGGTTCTTACCGGACCACAAACACGGCTATATTTCGTAAAATTCTGCTCTTAAGGCTTTCGTCTTAAAATAGGGTGGGAATAATGGCAAAGCAGCGTACATGCTTAAAATGCGACTGGAGGCGTCCGCAGGTTTCACCAATCCCCAGCGTGCTTCCTGTCGCTGCCGAATATTTACGACTGAAATGGGCCACGTAGGCGCCACCCTGAATGTGTACATCTGCCCATAACCGGTAGCGAACTGGTTACTTGTATGCGGATCCTTCAAGCGAGAACGTTTAGGAGGCTTTTTTTGAGAGTTATCTGCACCTCTGTCGAGCCAATAACATTTTTTTTCGCGGTGTTTAGATGCAGCGTCGTCCAAAGGTGCTCCATCGGAGCCCAGCCTTCAAGGGATGTGCTTAGTCACATGCGAAGGCATGCGAAGTTTACGGGCTTGGCTGGTGCTGAGAAGAACGTGTGGCATATTGCTCTGGAGGTTCCGTCCAAGTTTCAAGATACCAAAGGGGTGGCTGGAATTTGGGACTTGCACTAGTTATTTTTTTTGTTCTTGTTTTAAGAAAGCTTTTGATGTTTTAGATTAGTTATTGAGGTTGTAAAGTATTGGTTTCGGTTACGGTAGATCAGCTTCCGGTACGTTAGGTTAAAAAGAGTGAATTAAGCCAGTTAAGGTCTAAAGCATTTTATTATCATATTTATTTTCCTTGTAGAATTATTGATCGTGGTTTTATTAACTTGCGAGTATTTGTTGCGAAAGTGTCATTTACACTTTAGGTCCGAAAGTCCGATTTCCTTGTCACACAGCGGTCCCATAAGATAACCGACACATGACGAGCAAACTGACCGACATCTCAACAATAAGAGCGGGTGTACGAAAGATTGCATCAACGTGAAATTACTCAGAAAAGGTTTTCCAAACAGTGTAAACTAGTTGAGCTAACAAAAAAGTTATGTACCTTAAGGATCAAGTCGGATTTGAACGGGAAACCTTCCGAATGCGAGATGAGCACTCGTACTCAACATACAGGGTAGCATTTCTTGCCCGAAGTGTACCTTGTGAGTGCGTTGTGGACCTCGACTTAGAAGCGTTAGTTGAAAACATGTACTGATGCCTGCACGAGTTATTTGGCCATAATAAAACTGAAGAGCAATAACTGAAGTAGCAGACAAACGGTGCGTGTAAATTAACTCGGCGCTTGGCAATACGAGCGTGGGAATTCCCCAGTTCATAGCACCGAGCAACGGAAAAGTCGCAGAGTAAATGGATAAAGGTCAGCCTATGGAATCTGGTTTTCTACTTAAAAACGCGTTTTGCAAACATGAGTTCAGGCCAGAAATAGTAATCTTAGCACGCTTTCAAGAAGTGGTTGCACCAAAATCGCACTAAAGTGCGTTCTGCTAACTATCTTCTTTGCAGGGTGACGCCAACGCGGCTATGTGCTGAGTTATAATCAGCTCCGACCTGTCTACCCAACGGGTGGTCACGGCGAGGGCTGCTGCGGTCACCGGTACGGCGGTCACCCACGCGCCCCTAAGGGGGCGTTTAAAGGCTCAATAAAATTTTTGTCCTCCTGCTCCTCCTCGAGCAAAGACGAAAAAAAAAGTGAAACGAAAGGACCATGATGGTAATGGGAGGAGACGTTTATCAATGGGGCAATAATGCTTTCTCAACCACATTAACTACAGCATAACAGGGCCTCAGCTGCCTTCGGATTTTTTATTTATAATTTTCATACGACATCAATTCTACTCGTGCGAAACATAGGACTAGTGGAACAATTTCTTTTACAAAAACACAGCTCTGCAGCACCATGTCCGGTCATCCCAAAGAGCCCGTGCAGGGTGGAGACAAGGACTGCGCACAAATGAGTAGGCGTTTCGCCCTCTGTTGGCCAGAATCGTCTACCATGGCAGGACGGTATGCAAATACTGGAGTTTGCAGCCCATGCGATGCAGCTACCAGCAAGGGTACCTGCATACATCATGACTACAGCAGAAGTCGAGTTACATGCAAAAGTACGCACCCCGCAACTACACCGACCGTTATAACCACCCTACGGCAGAAGCATATAACGCCAAGCATACGTGGTGGTTGCTTCAGTTGTTTTTCCGCTTCGTCCTTTATGAAATAAATTTATAGGTGACCGCATCAGTGTGTTACGACTTGCGGCGACAGCTTTCAGGTGTATAGTATGGAATATAACCTTTCAAAAATTAGTATCGTCTATAATGTAGTCATGTAGCCTGGTGTCGTGTAAACTTGCCGGGGCAGCATAGACATCTCACAGACGAATGGGTCTTCCTTGCTGTCAAGTGAAAAACCAAACGCCACTTGTTTTTGAGGAAAGAATTATATTGAAATTTTGGTTACCTCACAGCGTAAGAAATGAACTTGTCAAATAGAAAATAGCTATGTCAAAACAAAACAAAACTCTAGATGTGGATATTTTCCGCATGATGATTACGAGCAATTTGGGGTTTACTCGATCTTTTGTCCTCAAACAAAGAAAGCGTCCCCTTCGAGGGAATGTCATGGCCCACACGACAGCTCGAGGATTAGCCTACCGCGCACGGCGAGACTACTGCCTTCAAGCGGCCCGTCCCCTCGTAACCTACCGGAGCATCACACACCAGTACAAGTTCGGTAGGCAACAGTATCCTCCTGCCCACGCGTCCCTCACCAGGGAACAGGAACATAAACTCGGACTTCTGCAAAAACAAACACATTCCCACACCTACCTGAACTTCACGCCAACAACCCCATTTCGACAGCGCCACTTGCTCACACTGCAGTGAGATATGTACAATCTACTACAAGGTGTGGGCCTGCGAAAATCCCAAATGTTCGCCAAATTCCCAACCCTTCCCATGAGCAGTGGGAGAGAGAACTGCCCAGCTCAGCATCGAAATTCAGACGCGGCTTGTTGACCGCGCGGAGAAGGCAGCAAGCTCTAACGGGATCCTGAAGTAGGAAATCCGACCACGTTCTCTCGATTTTCCTGCAAAATAAAATTGACTCTCTCCCTCTCCTTTACATTTTCTAACCCACGTGATCAAACCGAAGTGAGGTGAAAAGTTATCTTCTAAGCCTTACTTATTGTTGCCGTCGATATCTTGCAGATACCAGATGTAGGTTCCCGTGCCAGCTTCTGGGTCGTACTCCGTGAGGTCTGCTCTCAGGCACTCCAGGTTGTCGTCGCCAGCCGTAGAGGACGGTGCACGGATAGCCGTCATCTTTCTAAAGTTGCCAATCATCTGTAGGATTCAAATTTATTTCTCATTTATTTAACAATACCGCGGGCCAGGAATGGGCCTGAGCAAGTGTGGGGGGTCGTTACATTTTTTAAAATGAATTAAACAACTTCTAGCTGGTAAAAATTGTGTGAACAAGGCAGTACAAACCTATTTGAAACATATGTGAAGACAAGATGACAAGAAGACCAAGAGTCAAGATTAAATAATGCATGGTCTTCATCATCATCATCATCATCATCATCAGCAGCAGCAGCAGCAGTCTGTCCCACGCCTACTGCAGGGCAAAGGCCTACCCCAAAGATCTCCAATTATCCCTGTCCTGTGCAAACTGCGACCAATTTATACCAGCAATCTTCTTTATCTCATCTGCCCATCTAACTTTCGCCGCCCCTCCTGCCACGCTTGTCGTCTCTAGGATCTTCTTGTTACCCTTAATCACCAACGGTTATCCTTCCCTTCGCATTACAATGCCCTGCCAATGCCCATTTCTTCTTCTGAATTTCTACTAATGTGTCCATAGCACGCGTTTGTTCCTTGGACTCACTCTGCGCTATTCTTGCCCTTTGATGTTACACATATAATCTACTGTTTATAACACTAATTAAATAATTAGAGTAGGTCAAAAAGGTATGTCATTCTAATTTTTCTGCTCCACAAAGCAAGGTCTCATGGCCCGATCAAAGTTATTTAACAGCGGCGGTGTTTATCTTAAGCTTGGTCCGGTGGCCATTAGCAAAAAATAGAAGAAAACTCCTCCGGCTCGAGGCGCCCGGCACACACGTTCGCGCAGCTACCAAGGCGGTGCCAAGCCTCACCTAGCTATGACGTCACTGCACCGACGCAGCGACTTCGTCGGCGAAACAAAGGGCTTCGTGACTCCACGCCGAGAACATCGTTTGCACCCCGGCAAAACACGGGTCGGCGGAAGAAGTACGTAACTGACGAAAAAGAGGCTCAGCGCGAACGCTGTCGTATCGGCTTATCGAGAACATATGAGACGGCGGCGATCCAACTAAGAGTATCACGCCGAAGCCGCTGCGCCTAAACGGCAGCGAAGAGCAGAAGATACCAAGTACCGCGCTCGTGATGTGGAGTACAGCTGAATCGCCGGCAAAACGAATGCGGACTTTGAGTAGTGGAGAACTTCTAACGTTAAGAGAGTCCGGGCTGCCTCCCTGTTTCCTGGGATCCGCGGTCAATGGCGACCTATCAGAACGGCCCTGTGAAAACTTGCTTGACTTCACTTGCCCTTTGCTAAAACTTACAGTACCTTGGCAGTAGTAACATCACAAAAAATTGCCGCACCTTGCACTATCAGTGAAAGCCTGGAGTAACAGCTGAGCTGGGGGTCGATCAATCTCGTCCTCCCCTGGCATGCTTTGTGAATTTGGGAATCCCAGCTACACTTGACCTAGCCCTCAGACGAAGCCCAGCATAGCAAGAAGATCGGAAAACCTAACAAAACCTAACAGAATCGAAAGAACATCGGTCAGCCCGCACGTCGGCTGTTTCTCCAGCCTTGGACCAGTAGTGAAGATGCGCCATTTTTTTGATGTGTTGCATTCTACGCGGAGTATCCACACAAGCGGGACGGCGTGACGTCATGCCTTCCCACGAAATGCAGATTTCGCGGAAGTTCCACATTTAACCATTGTAATAGTGTGAATAGAGATGGTTCGTGGGGGAGGATCTTGGAAAACCAAGAAAATAACAGTAGGTAATGTAAAATTTTATTAAAAATAAAATGCCGCAATTTAAAATGATGAATCTCATGCATTTACCCCCAAAAACGATGACTGAATGAAAAAACTTTGCAGAAGAGTTTTTCCAGCACGAAATAAAATATGGCGCCAAAATGCGAAATCACTGTTAGGCCTTGGATTTCCACAAAACTGCATATTTGGCCAAACGTTCTGCATTTAATCGTTATAATAGCCTAAATATACTAATTCGTTCGGACAGAATTTCAAAAACCAAAAATAAGAAAAATAAAAAACCCGCCCGCTTCTTCCCACGGCGGGAACTCGAGTAAATGCGTCGCAGAGTGGTGGGGCTATCGCGTGAATGTTGCGTAATTGGGTATGGGTTGGGAATGCTTAATTGTTATTTCGTCTATATTATTCTTATTTATTGAATAAAGGAGAAGCAAAGGCAAGGAGTGTAAAGTTAAAGTCTGTCTTTATTGCTTGGTGCCGTCAAGCAAAGCGTCAAGTCAAGCGAAAGCCAAGCAAAGACGCCCTTGACTGAATTCCGAATGCGCACTCCGCCGCTTATATACACACCGCCCGCGTTCGAGGGAGAGGAGTACGGGGGAGAGACGCGCATGCGCACACTTCCGTACACCAGCGCGCGAACTTTCCACGCAACCACCACGCCGTTATCACGTGTACACGCCCTGCCGCCGTTACTGTTGAGCGCGACGCAGCGCACGGGTAGCTACGACGCATGCACGCACAGACGCGCTCCCCCCGCACCGCCGCAGCTGTTGTTGAGAGCGACGGAGCGTACGGGGTACACGCGCTCCTCCCGCACCGCCGCACCTGTTGTTGAGAGCGAGGAGGGTACGGGGGAGAGACGCGCACCTGCGCCTGGACGCGACGCGCATGCGCAGTGAGCGTATGGACGGCGCCGACAACATCGACGAGTGACATCGCGAGCCTAAGAAATGCTCCGCATTTAAAATTGATCACGTGATCAGCGAACGCACGGTGTTCCGCGATACTCGGCCGTTATTTTGCAGCGTTTCCCTGCTGCCGAGCATGTTGTTGCAAACCGTGTTTTGAACCCCCAGTTCAATGTCACGTGGTTCGGATGAGCCACAAACTGGGGAGGAGCGCTGGCGAAAGTGTGAGGGTGGATGCTGCTCCTCGCCGTCAACGCACGGCAGAAGTGTGAGAGGAGAAGTAAGACATGCTGAGCCGTGGTGACGCGCTGTGAAATGCCGTCTTAGCAGTTTCCCCTCACACTTTAGCCAGGCGCTGCTCATTCGTCTTAATTTACAGACGATAGTCTTGGGCTACTTGAACGAGAAAATTTTGGTCTGCCTGTCTGTGTGTCTGCCTCTCTGTCATTCGATTCAGCCAGCCGGCCAAAGTGAAACATATGGTGCGCATTAGTGTTATGTTCATACTTGTCAACATTGTTGAATAATAACAAGACATTACGCAAATATAAGGCAGAAAATCAATACTTGAGTGATATTTCAGTGTTCGTTTATTTAAAAAAATTACGGATGCCTGCTTTTTGCGATAGCAAATAAAATACTAAATCAACTGCAAAAACACTCGCCTGTTGTTGCCAGCGCTACCTGGCGGAATTTAAAAAAATCAAATGGCAACAGCAATAGAAGGTTCCACTAGATAGGTTTCGCGTTCCGCTTGGAACGCTCGTGGAGTAAGGCAACGTGGTTCTATAAACTTTGTAGTCGGGTGCCTCCATCCACGCGCGTCTCCGCCGTACGGTAGCACTGGCATCGAGGCACCCGACTTGGAGCAGTGAAGCGCGGTAAATTTAAATTGACTTGAGCAAACCAGTAGCGTGTTATCTTGGAAGGAACGAGACTGGAGAGGAACAGTATGAACGGTCAGCGGGAAAGAGAAGCGACGCATTTACTTGCCAGAGGCGCCAGTTGACTATGATCTTGCGTCGACATTTGCAACGAAAGGAACAGATACGCGGACAATTGTTGCTTTGGGTGTTTCGTGCACTCACTCGGTTACCCGAACGCCTGTTTTATTTCATTTTCTTTTGAGTTACTGCTTGCTCTGCGGGAGGCGGGACACCGAAGGGTTTTCTCGCGTGTCTTTCGCACTTCTTTCGCTTTCCCGTTCCATTCAGTGGATATGCAGATTCGCTCCACGTCGTTGCCACATTTTATTTCTTTTCTTTTTTTTATTTTTCTTCAGTCGCCTGAATGACCCGCAAAGTTCCAGGGCTGTAAAAGTCTGACTGCAAATGTTCGTCTTAACAAAAGAGTAGTTATGAGGCGGTTCGTCTTAAGCGGACTGTTCTTGCGCTTAGTCTGGGGAACCAAACAAACGTACCCAAGTTGTTCGGCGTATCCGAGAATTCGGCTTCACCGAAATTGTCTTTCCAGGAGTCTGCTCCACAAACTGAGCCATCGTTTTTGCGACTTAGACCAAGTTTAATAAGCAGTCGCCGCGCCAAAACCTTCTGTGCACCGAACTCCAAACGTCCTTCAGGGAGCCAGTGTATGTTTTCCATAACGACAACGAACACTGATACTGAGAGCAAGCACACTGCCGTGCCTGCTCCCCCCAGTGGCTAATCGTCTGTAGCTGTAATTTCCGCTAAAAGATAGAAACTGCCTTTCCCGTTCTCGCCCGACGCTGGAGCAGTCAACGAAGTGCGGTCTTTCTGACTCCCATCTCCGTGAGTGGTGCTTCAAGTGTTCTTATGGGTGGGGCCCGTAGTAAATGTGGCAGCAAATGTCGAATCCCCCCATTCGTGTGTTCTTGATAAGGCCCTCATCGGTTCACATTAATCCAAAATCTCCGACAATAAATCAACAAAACTACTCAAAAACGGCGCAAAGAGAACGTTACTAAATGTTTCGGTTCGCACTTTTCAAAAAAAAGCTTCAATAGCAGTCATGCCGATGTCCTCTATTGGACGGTACCGGGTGAACACATGGCGAAGTGAAGCAGGATACAGGTGCATTTAAAAAAGCTGCACACAAGCCTTTGGGAAGCAGGGGTATAAAAAAATTCCAAACAACGAAACGAAGAGCACCATTCCAACACAGATGGGCTTATGCCTGCTGCTGGCAGCGTTTTTTTTTTACCTCTGTCGGCGAGCTTCGTCGAAACAGGCAGCTGGGTGTAAACACATAGCGCAAGGATGGCGCTTATTTTCTACTGAGAGTGCGTGTGTCCAATAGCGGGTATAGTTGCAAGAGACGCGTGCACTTCGCCAAATGCGGGGACAGGAGGAGATTTCAGATAGGCCCAGCAGAAAGTTTTCTAACTATGCAAGTAAAGTGCGGGCCTTCTTTAATAGGTGAAGAGTGTAACAGTGTAACTTTGCACCGGTAGTATTAATCAGGTCACACAACTGCAGCGTTAGCCTATTTTTAAATTCGAACGTATTTAAGGATCATGTTACTTATCCATGACTGCTTGAATCACGCCCTCTTGGAAACACGTCCTGCTCCTTCCTAGTTAACACGTGCGGGTACCTGAAGATGTGAGATGTTCTTGTTTTTTTTTTCTTCGTCCTCGTACCGTATTCCTCTGTCGCTGCGCGGGGTGTCGCTGCGCTTTGTAGTTCAGGGGACAGCGTCGTCGCTGCGCCGGGCTTCACTGGGTCGGTCCTGGTCAACTACCATCGTGGTATCCCCCGCTATAGGAGTCAGCCTCTGACCTAGGGGTGGTCATTGCGGGCGCCGGAGTCATCGAGAGCATTCGCAAACTTCGTCGTGCGGGAGCCGTCGAAGCTCAGGTTGGAGGGGCGTAGACGCCAGACGAAGGCGCCAGACCGTCTTCCCTGGAGCCGCCAGCGCACACGTCGGCGGTGCCATTAGGAAGCCGTAACCGAAGCGAAGACGGCTCGCTCCCGCCGAGGTTAGCGCAGCGTAATCGATGGCCTGGCCGCGTTATCCTGGCTCGCTCCTTCAACACTTCGAGCTGCTCTCCCTGCTGGATCTTTGCCTTCGTCCAGCGGGTAAATTCTTTTCCACGGTGATCACAGAATTCCGGAAGTGGCTTCTCTTCTGCCTGCCATGTAGGGAAACCCCTGCTCGCAGCTGTCTCCCGTTGGTTTTGAGCGGTGGCGAGTATGTTTCTCGTTTCTCGTCGTTCTCCCGAATGGTGTACATAAAAAGCCCTTATCAACGTCATTTACCCTAAAATAACATAACCTAAACCTAATATAAGCTAACATAAACTTAATCTAAAACTACCGCAAACATAATTTCATCTGACATAACGAAGCCAGTATTTTTAGGAGGGAAGTTTCTTCGGGGCTTGGGCTGTCGGCATCTTCTGTGCTCGTCCTACCATCATGTAGCAACGCTACTAAAACACCGAGACATTCGTTTTCCAATGCCTTGCTCTAGAATGCTTCGTGCTTGAAGATACTAGACGTATACAGCAGACCTGTATACCTTTACCCCGCAACGACTTCATCTCCGTTCAAAAAAAAAAAACGCCAAGTTGCCAAGAATACACTTAAACACTGCACGCTTCACCCCTTTCAGGTTTCATGTTAATAGAGACGGCCCAGTTTTTTTTTTGTTTCGATTGCATTTCCCTAAAAACAGCGGGATGTGGCTGAACTATATCTGCAAAAAGACTGTTTCTTTTCGCTGCGTTTCAAGATTTGCCACGGCTTGGAGGCAAATTTAATTTTATCCCTCTTTATCACCGCCCTTCTTTTTTACATGCTTCGACAACACACTCCCCTTCGTGGATAGCCTTCTTAACCATGACAACCCCTTTCAGAAGAGAGATATTTACTGCTAGTCTTCATAAAATTTTTTGGCCCTTACTGCTTGTGGAGGTGGTTGTACGGCAAAGATGAAACGGGGTGGCACTGGTGTTTATCTTAAGGTTTATTACGCGGGTATCTCAGCGTGTTTGCGAATTGTATTACCCAATTATGCGTCACTTCATGCGTTCATTTATGCACAGGAATAAAGAAACGGACACTCGGGGGGTGTTTATCAAAAGTGGTCATTTAAATTCCGCCCATGCAATTTCGCAAAACCACCATCAATGGACGGGCTGCAGGGTTAAGTTACGTAGACGCGTACGCTGGCGGCACGGCGGTGGTGGGCGGACTGCCGGTGACGTTCTAGACACCGTTACTCGTGCGCCACGTTCCCTCTCTCCTTGCTGCCTGACATATCGCGCGTGCGCACTTCCCGCAGGCTGCGCTACGTCAGGCGTACGCTTCGAGAGACTCGGCCATCTGTTTCCTATCGCTCCCTGACACTTGCGCGTGTACATTACGCGTTGACGCGCTTTTGTGCATGCGCACTAGTTCCTGCGAAGGGCCCTCCTCGCTACGGAGAGATGTTTCGCTTGGTAACATGCCCATGCGCCTTAAAACGATCTTTTCGCTTCAGCATTTGGTGTAATTTCAATCTTTGAGCTGCTGTGGACCAAATTTTTAACCTCACAGGTGCACTCCTGGCTAGAGGGCGAAAATGTCCCCTTCTCACGCGTGAACGCTATATTCTAAATGAAATGCGTCCATACACGCTCTCTCTCTCTCTCTTATAATGCGAGTGAAAAGTCGGACCCGCGAAAAGGAAACTAACAGCTACGTCTACGCAGCTTTTGGCAAGGGAATTGCCTTCATCGAATTAAGAGCACCAAATCTGAACTCTTGAGAGATGAGAGGGAGAGAAGCGATGAGATGAGCTGATTATAAAAAAATTAATACTTGTATGAAACTGGTTCTGTTTCGCGAACGCTGTTAGAAGTGGCAGTTCCTTTTTGAGGGCTGCAGTGTGGTGGATCAAAACACCTTCCTATTAATATTATTGGAGGTAGCCCCATCTTTTTGATCAATTTAGCACCGGAGGGCGCCTATGAGAGGAGAACAAGTGACCAGCCTGTTGATTCTGTTACAAATTGTTTCCGCAAAGGGAAGCAAGGTGCTGGCTTGTAAATATATAGCCAGACGGCAAAGGAAATGAAATAATACACAAAAGAAACAAAATAGACACCGTTAATGCCGCAAATGAAATGACGAAGTCAACAGGAACACCCCATGCACTCCGCCAGATGGTTAGGCAGTGAACCGGTAACGTACTGCAGGTTGCTTACCCGTGTATTACTCCTTATGGCTCACTAAAATATTTTTCATTATAAGTCGTGTGTTTGTGGTATTTTGTTTTGTTCGCGTTCCTGCTCATGGCGCCAAAGAACTTCAACTGTCTGCTCCTCGGGATTGCGTATGGCACGTGGCCGACCCATTTCGTGGTAACGTGTGGCCGGTGTTTCCGAATGCCGCATTCACGCGGTGCCCCGCCCGCACCGCCGGCTACCCCTGCCCGCCGTCGTCATTTAATGTGTGCTTCACGAGGTAGATCGTTGCGGTCAAGAGCGAGAAAACTAAACCCAGCCCATCTCTCTCTTTTTTATTTTTAACTCCTCTCCAATCTGTTTTTTTCTCATGCTTGCGCACCAGGTTGCGGTAGTGGAGTTCTCAGCGTACATAGAAGCACGGAATTTTCATTTCGCCTAGTCATATAAAAGTTTGCTTTAAAACACTGGGAGGGAAGCGTAAGTGAAAGAATAAAAAGAGCAGATGTAGATATTGCGACATGTTAGAAAGGTAGGTCGCAAGAGTGAACGATCCGCCTTGGAAGTATACTGCAAACTTCACGTTCACATATTGTTTTTTCTCCCTCTGAGTGGATGGCCACCCACAGCTCCTAACGTGTTTTCTCCGACACCGTCCAGGGAGATAGGGCAGGGAGAGAAGGTCACAGGGAGACAGTAGATAGAAGACCAGCCGTACCGCCTTGTAAAAGACTTGCATGTTCCCCGTCCGCCTGTGTTGCGAAAGGCCGTGGTCGTATAATAATGAGGGCAAAAATATCCTTTCCAAAAATCCTTACTGAGGAGCCCTCCGGCCCCGTCACTCCCTGTACAGACGCTTGCTGCTTCCCTAATCTTATACTTACGCACCAGCCATTACTGGGTACGGGACAGGAGATAGCGTTATGCTGCCCAAAATTGCCAGTGGAGAGGAACATTTTTGAAGCATTTGTAACTAAAAAAAACAAAGCGACGCCTAATATGCCGGTCCATCATTGCCAATCTTAAAAAAGGAACGTGAATATCTGCGCGGGAACAGGGCCCCGACCGCCGCAAAAGCCCCCTGGCTTGCTGCAGACTTCTGCGCAACCGGGTGTGGCAGCGGTGGTTTAAGGAAGCTCGGCGCAGCACATAGTGAAACCAGGTATCTTCTCGACATAATTATAATCCATTTTCTTCGCATTTATTCTCTGTTCTCTAAGTTACTACGACTTCACGACAGCCTTGTCATTCACCCTTGGGTGGCCGGTATCTGCTATTAAAGTCCAGTGGCCATCACGTGAACAGTAATGACGCTCCAGTCCTCTGACATCATCTCCCTTTTTTACCTCCTTCCATTCTTTTTTCTGTGGCTACGGAAACTCTTGTCCAGTCACCCTTGTGAGGGCTATATTCCCACCTAACGTGTGGTAGCCATTGAGTTAAGCCACAGAACGTCAAAGCCACTGCTGGCCAAGCTGTGCGCACTGGGCTACGACGTTGAACCTCAGCACGTAACATTAGGCCAAACGTGGACCCATCTACCGTAATCATGCTATGGGTCCATACGGACTTCAAGAAAAGAGCTTTATCCCATGATTTTTAGAGACGAATAGAGCAACAGGTAAAGGAAAAGCATCATATTTCACCATCTGGAGTTAATGCTCCGATTAACACACCGGTGAGAGTTTTTAGCCGCTGTTGCGCTGATTTGGCGCCCTCCTGTCGGTGGTGGTATCATGATAATCCTGCAGAGGTTCTTGAAGGATGCACTCTTACTGAGCTGAAGTCACTAATTGACCTTGGCACATTTCTACGCAAGACAACTTAATATTATTTGGGACTGGGGCAAATGCTTGCGCAGTACGCACGTTGACTACAAACCGGTTAATAGTGCCTCATTCTCACGGGGTGAAGCATTTCTAACAAGTAACTGCGTGCCTGGTACCTTTATTGGCAGCGTTACATAGTTACTTTCTCTTGCGTTGCTCTGTAAGCAACACCTGGCCCCTTGCCTACGTATATCAACCAACTAGTAACTTGCAGTTACCTAAGGTTGTTATTTTCTTTGTTGAAGTCTTGCCATACTACAAGACTGTGGTAGCGGTGTGCATTTTAGGGGGCAGCCCTTTGGCGCGCGCCCCTGGGCGCGTGCCCCTGGGCTCAGCCGCGTCGGCGTCGTCGTGACCTAGCGAACGTTGGGAAAACCATCGAGTGGCGAAGGATGGCTGGACCGACGGGTGAAAGAAAAAGCGAGCGATGAAAGAAAGCGATGGAGCCGAGTGTCGCGAAATTGGGAGGCCCGTTCGCCGTGGCGGCGCGAGCGAGCGCTCAACGAAAGTGTGTGGTTGGGGAGGGGAGGTTGCAGTATGCTGTGCCCACACGAAGCGCTCGACGGCGCGACACTTCGCGAAAACGTGAGGAGGGTATGCGCCGGAAGATGATGGGTGTTTGCTTCCTAAGATGCAGTCCGCGGTCCCTTAATGAGACGCACTTCGCGCCGCTGACGCACTGGCTCATCATCGCTGCCGTCGAGAGAGCCCACGAGTGAGTGCTGCCTCAGCGCAATGCAGCCATCAGGAGTGAGTGTTGAACGGCGAGTGAGGCAACCCGTCGTGCGCTTCGTAAGCCGCTGCAGCTAAACGAGCTGCCAGAGCGGAGGCTCAGCACCGCCGACGCCAGAACCCCGAGTGAGGGCTGAACAATGAGCAGCAGCTCCCAAATATCGCATTAGAGAGTATCCTAATGGCCAGCCAATGTTTTTCTTAGTAACATGACTGCTTAGGTTTACTTCATACCTGTATGCAAATTTTAGTTATGCATTGAAAGCGTCAAATTGACCATATTACCACACGGCAAAAACAGCGCTAAACAAGCGCGAAAGAAAGGATACACGGACAGTAGCGCTGTGTCTGTGTATTCTTTCCTTGCTCCTTCTTTATCGCTGTTTTTTCCCCATATGATTTAGAACCAAGTAGCTCAAGTTAATGTCCAAGTTGAACACAACACAATTTTTATAGGATGTGACCCACACCACTCAGGGACGCTGTGAACGGTGCGTTTACTGAGAGAACAAAGACTCCAAGGACATTATTCTTAACCTGGCCCTCTTCTCAATTTAAAGGTTATAGTGTTTTGGCATGATATTCATTATTAAGCGTCCGCAGCCTGATTATCAATGCCCTAAACGTTTTATCCAAGAAGCTTTTACGACATATTTCTTTTCAACGTTTACTCTCTGCTCAGGAATAAATACTCCGGTTTCTATTTTCTACATCACCATACATTGTTGTAGATGTGATTACCTGCACATATTTCACCCGCGTGCTTTTTTTCAAAACACGTGACTAAGTAATTTTTGTACGTACGTACCTTGATGACATCCACAACTTCACATTGAGCTTCTTTGTACTGAAATAACATTAGTACAAACAAGATGACCGCCACACTTCGTAAACTGACTGCCATTGCTGCAAAAAACTACGTAACTCTGCGGCCAACTGTAGCCAGGCAGACGAACAAACGGAGTGCCGTGCAGGTGCGTTGCGGCGAAATAACTGCGTCGCCGTGCCCTGAACACAGCTAAGCGGATGTTCTAGATACTCAGGCACTGGATATTTTTATGCTACAGGTAAATCACCAAGGACGCTGGCACGAGTACTCTTATCTCTTAGCCTGCAGACACAGGCAAGTTCTATTTAAATAAAACTTGTTCCGCAGCTCATGCGCACAGAAACGCCAATTGGGTAAGCGATTACCTTGCTCCCTAAAAACCGCCTGTCGGTTTTCACCTGCACCTACGTTATTGTGCCCAATCTGATAAACACAAAATAATAATTTAAAATTTGCGGTGGTCTTGCCTGAAGCACCTGGGTTATTAAACGCGCTGGGTTGAACGGCCCGAAGTAATTTTGACCACCTGATGATACTGAACACTGTTCAATGATATTGAACAGTGATGATATTGAACCTGATGATATTGCAACACGCACGCACACGCACGCGCACACGCACGCATGCAGATATACTCGCATGCACGCACACACACGCGCCTACACACACGCACGTACGCACACACACCGACGTATGCGCGCACGGAAGCGCCCACGTGCACGCGGACAAACACGCGCGCACACGCATGCACGTAAGAACCACACACATATGCGCGCGCGCCCACGCACGCACACACACGCTTGCTCGCACAAACGCTTGCTCGCACAAACCCACACAAATACACACATGCTCACGGACACGCATAAGCGCACACATACATGCACGCACACGCGCGCACAAGCACACGCACGCAAGCACACATGCAACACGCACGCACGCACACACGCACGCACACACACACGCGCATGCAAGCGCACGTGCGCGGGCACACACGGGCCCCCACACACGCGCACAAGCGCTCGCACTTGCACACAGACGCACGCACACAGACACGCACAGACACACGCACGCACACGCACGCATGCACACAAACACACAAACTCATGCGCACGCACATGCGCAAGTGCACGCACACGACAACACACGAGCACACGCACGCACACGCAGGCAGGCACACACGAACACACACGATAGCACACGCACATGCACAGGCACGCACGCGCACGCGCACGCACGCGCACACGCACACACGTACGCACGCACACACACACACCTCCACACATGCACACACGCACATACGCACGCACGCACACACACAACCACACACGCACGCGCACGCATGCAGGCGCACGCACGCACACACACACGCGAACACACGCAAGCACGCACACGCACGCACGCGCACACGCACGCACTCGCACACGCGCACACACACACTTGCACACACACACACATGCACCACCCACACACGCACGCACGCACACGTGAACGCGCACACGCACACAAACATACATGAACGCATGCATTCATGAACACACACAAACACACGCACATGCATACGCACATGCCCACGCACGCGAACACACGCACGCACGCACACGTGCACACATGCACACACGTGCGCACACGCACACGCATGCACGCGTACGCACGCACACACGCCCACACATACGCACACGCGCACGCACACACACAAACATAAAAACGCAAGCACACACACGCAAACACGCACGCACGCAAACACGCACACACGCACGCATGCACACACCCAATACGCACACGCGCACGCATGAGCATACACACGCACAGTCACACGCGCACGCACTCATACACTCGTACACGCACACACATGCACTCACGCAGAGGCACTTGGACACGCACGCGTACGCACGCACTCACGCACACACACTCGCACACACGAACGCATGTAGACACATACACATAGATGTGCACGCACACGCGCACGTGCACGTTCGTGCACACACACGCACAAACAGGCAAAGTCACACGCACTCACACGCACGCACACGCAGACGCATGCACGCACACGCACGCGCACACACGAGCACACGCACGCACGCACACATGCACACACACAAGGACACAAGCACACACACGCATACATACACAAGCGCACAAACGCGCACGGGCGCACGCGCACACGGAGGCACGCACACACAGAAGCACATGCACGCACGCGCACACGCGCGCACGCATTCACGCACTAGGCACACACACCCACGCACACGCACGCACGCGCACACACACGCACACTCGCACGCGCACGCGCACGCACACATACGCGATCACACGCACGCACACACGTGCACGCAGGCACACACATAGAGTTAGAGAGAAAAATATTGAATGAGAACAGGAATATGTGGACCGGGGAATTCCTATGAAGGCCCATTAAGGAAGTTGCAGCCCTGATTAACTTTTCAGTTCCGCTCCTGTGGAGTTAGTAATTAGGCCGAATCAACTGAGAATGTATTAGGTGAAGAGCACTTTAGGGTGGTCGCCTTGTCGTCGCAGCTGGCTCGCTGGACCAAAGTAGATCCAGCGGCTATCCTCCCGGCGTAACCTTGATGTTTGAAAGCCAACCATTTGAACTACCATGACGTCGACTTTCGCTTGGCTCCAGCGGAGGTGTATATTTAGAGACGTCAGAGACCGGTCAATTAGAACCGCCCCTCGACCATTGCGGGGGAGATGTAGAACGTCTTTTTTCTCGTGGCTGCCACGTAGGACGTGGTAAGATGTCAGGGGTAGCACGTTAGCCACGTGTGGGGTATATTTATACACTTGGCTAGGTGTCAGAAAAAATATCCAGAAGTATCAACCAAGTCATCATCCAAGTATTAGCAAAATGGTGGGATGGTAATAAACCGCTTTAGATAAAATTTACAATGAAAAAGCCTTTGATTCAGTATAGACTGCCGCAGTGATGGACGCCTTAAGGGATCGAGGAGAAAGGAGGCATCCTCAGACTCCTTGACGATCTTAAACAACAGCGCAAAAGACAAGGACTAAGAAAGAAGCACAGACAAGCGCTGACAAACAACTGAGCGTAATTTATTGCTGCTCGCTTATAAATACGCTCGTCACACATAAAAATACACAAAAAACAGAAGATTTACACAATCATAAGAAAACGTAATCACGTCTTGTCATATCTACAACCACACGTTTACCCATTAAGGTAATTTATCTCTTTTTGCGTTAAAGCCACCGACGGCTTGCTGACACATTTTTCTTTCTTCACCGCAATCTCGAACGCTTCGTGAATCTCCCTCGTGTCTGTATCTATGTACCGCTTCAAAATGGCGCAGTCATCCAGAAAGGGCACAATGAACGATGACATGTCCTTGACGACATACATGTCCTTGGCGACATGTATGAGAAATTCACAGGCAGGATGATTCTGCACAAGAAAACTTAAAAGTTCCCGATCCGAAGGGAGTTCGACAAGGGGATTCAATCTCGCCAAAAATGTTCACTGCATGTCTAGAGAACGTATTACCGAAGCTTGACTGGGAAAACTGGTTTACTGATAAACGGGGAACACTTGAGTCATTTGAGGTTTGCAGACGATAAAGTCTTGCTCAATGAATCTGCAGAACAACACCAAAAAATCATTGAATGTGGTGCAATCAGAGAGCTTGGCCGTGCGGGTAATGATAAATACAGATGAATGGAAAATAAGGATTCATAAACATGCTGAACTCGTCCTTTTCATCAACAGACACTGGAAGAAGTAGAAGAAATGACTAACCTATTGAAATGGTCAGTGCTGGTCCCAACCATGATAAAGAAATACGGCGTAGAATACGCATAGGTTTAGGTGCACGCGGCAAGTACTCGGCACTAATGAACAGTAAGCTACCTCGATGTCTAGAAAGAAAGGTGTTTAAATAATACATCCTGCTGGTGATGACATACTGAGCTCAAAGATTGGCGCCTTACTAAACCAAATGAAAGCAGACCTCGTTCCGTCCGACTTGCCATGGAGCGAATAATGATAGGAGTAACGCGCTTGGGGACACAAAACGAGCAACCTGTATTAGGGAGTGAACTCGAGTAGAAGATATCATAGTTCAAATTAAGAAAAGAAGAAAATACCTTGGGCTGACCATGTGGTACGACGAACTGACAACTGGATTACCATGAGAGGAATAGAATGGACGCCGAGAGGTGGACTGGAATAAGCGGAAGGTCATCGAATCGTTGGAGAGACGAAATAAGAAAATTCGGAGGCAACGAATGGACTCGGGCAGCGCATGACAGAAGCGGGTGGAGGTCAATGGGAGAGGCCTTCGTTCTGCAGTGGACCTAAATAGACGTTTTATGATGATGATGATGATGACGTCGACAAAACTAAAAGTTTGCAGTACGCTGTCTTGGCGGGCGTACCTATTGGGCAGAAAAACGTTACTATTACGTATGCCCCCACGGCATACTGGCTTAGCACCGGCTGACGCTGTGATACATCATCGTCGTGCACGATGCGCTGCACTGCGCTGTAGTGGCAAGTTTGACACTACAGAAGCGGAAGGGCTAAAGCGGCACTGCCCCTTACGCGACCCGGTTGTTTGAGGCAGACCCGCTGATTAACCAAACAATCGCCCTAAACCGTATCAAAATGCAGCACGTGCAGGCCCGATGAGAAGTAAACTGAGAAGTGGAGCAGCATCCCTGCGCAATCCAGGAAGACCGAAATCCAGTGAGCGAAATGAAACACGGATGTGAAACAATGATTTCATTTCGTCTCTTCCGTTCCTACGAAATAACTCTGGTTATGTTTATTTTTTACTCCCATATTTACCATTTCAGTACTTAAATAAATATCTGCCGCTTACAAGCCCTGGAAAATACACCCCACACCCGCGCTCTGAAAGTACGAACCACTCCATCAAGGTAAAGAATAAGATATGTGCGGCGGTCTTGTGATGCGTTTTGGAAATTTATGGCAACGCAATGAAGAGATTGCTTACTTCATTAGTGCCTTGAGACACGCCCAAGATTAATATCCTAGGGAAGAATCCGAGAAGAGGAACTAATGATGCCAAGGGGGCTCACTTGCTTTCCATGCATAGTTATACTGTCCTTGAGGACCTGTTGCATATTTCAATGCCTTTTCCACCAAAACGCAATCGCACAATGCGTGAAAGTAAATTTAAATAGTGTTTTTATAACAATGCAGCGAGAATTTGTGTTTCATATTCAACATGAGCCAAATCCAAACTTATCACCCCATTAATGCTAAAATTCGCGGCCTCATTTTTAATTACACGTGGCCGTAAACTTCCCGTAGCTTACATGTAATATATACCATATAATAGTTCTGACGGCACTGCATTTAGGTCCGATAACCAATTTCCGTTTGCTTCCCAAATGCGCGGGTTAGGTGAATCGGGCTCATTTCTGGAAAAAAACGCCTCGTATGCCAACTATATCCTTTTTATTGTTCTTGTGAGTCCTAACTTTGCCATCAGGTGAAATTGCTTATTTAAAAAAAACATGGAATCCTGTACTCGCTTTTGCTCATTTTCTCAATCATTCTTTCTGAAACCAGTTACCCATGGAATTCCTTTGACACGTCGGGTACAATAAATAAATAATCTATCCTTTCTAGGTACTTCAGTTTAATACATGTTGCTGATGTCGCGAAGCTTGGAACGCGCGAAAAAATTGAAACTTTGCTGTAACGGTAAATTATTCACTGAATATACCACCGTTTTCCGGTAGACAGGCGGTGAGGGTACTACACATGCAAAATCTTTCAATCAGAAATAATTAGTATGTTAGTGCCATAACCTCTATAAAAGGTATAATAAAAAGCTCATTTCCCTATTCAACCTCGTCATGCATAACTACGTTTTCTGCAGCCTACGTCTCCAGGACACTGAATTGAATGTGTGAGACCGGTATTGGCTTTGAAGTTGCCGATGTCGTCTAAAATATTTGCTGACGAGATAGACTGAATCACTCTTAATACACAATAAGTTGATCGCAAGTGCTAATGGCGACCTCAAAGAAATAATGTGGAAAATAACGACAATCGTATATAACTCCACAGGACATAAAAGTGCACGTCGCTTTATCTTCTGCAAATTAATAACCGCAGATATTGAACATCGTGGTATATTGCAGAAAACATGTTCTTCTGACACTCACAATCGACTTATTAGCTGTACAACAGTCCACCAATAAGGACACGAGCAGCTCTACACTTACACTTCTTATTGAATTATACGCTTGTAAATTGCTTTTGCGGTGAATAACTGGCAGCCAGAACTGCTCCGTAAGACCAGATTTGGAGCAAGTCAAAAGTAGAAAGGTTTAATAATTACGTCTTTCTCTCGAGGATATAGCCCGTGGGGCTGCATTTGTAACTTAGCAAAACAATACTGGCACAGGGCCACCTTCGTTTTACAGTTGCTACTGGTGTGTCTAAAATGGCAGCGGTTTGGTTTTCGCGTTGTATAGATTTAAATTGTACGCAATCATGAGCTTACACCATGTCACATATACTATAGTGTCAAACTGCAATACGGCCGCCTAGCTTTGGACGAGGCCTCTAAACTTTGCACAACTCTTGAACTCGAGGAACAAAAAACTTCATGAGGTTCCAGAAGCACTGCAGTGCCATCCAGAAGCATTCCAGTGCCATCCATACGTTCGTTCGTCTTATTATCACACATGCTCCAGAAGGCATCAGTAAAGCCAAGAGCGCACAGAACAGATAGAATGAGGGAATACCATATAAAAAATTAGAACTGTAGTTTGCCAGTGTGAGCAATAAGAAAACTTGACATCTGATGGTCCCTCGGAGTTATCAACGTCGGCCTATTCGGCGTTGCACTCCTTGGTGTAAAGTGAAACACCACTTCCGCAATGTTCTCCATACTTCGACAGACATTGCTGAGGAACGTTGTTCCTAAAGGCGTCGTTGGCCCACAAAAGGCACTCTGAAAATAAAAAATCGTTTTAGAATACAGCAGCCCACACTTGCAATATTGACTTAATCTTTCTGATATTAGGGTAAATGGCGATCAGATTACCACAAAAAGATTGCTCACGTTATGAACGTGCTCACGTTATGTTTTGAAAGAAAATAGACAAAATAACTGCGGAATTCGTACGGCCTCCAAACTCTTGAGTCTGGAGAATGAAGCATGTTTCGTAGTCTGTATATGGCACGGAGGCTGTAAATGGAGCGTCTGGATCCGTAATGCAAGAATAAATCAAAACAATATAGCACGTGCGAGGGTAGACTCAGCTGACAGTTATTTGCGCGAACACTGAAACGTTCCTCGTCCATTATTTTTTTGTGCTATAGGCGCCTATGCAAGGGGTGAGACTCATCTTGCCAGGCACGCAAGCAAATTAACACAAGGGCAAAAATTTTAGCGGAGCGTAAGAAACTAAGAGTAAAAAGTGATATGCTAACGCCGAAAATCGAAAACGTTTATTGTGTTTGGCGGATAGTTCAATATCGTACAAAATAGGACGCATTGGGTAAGGTTAACTCCAGCGTGACATAGGGCTATAGAAACGCCGGAGAAGCGCCGTTATGCGTTTTTTTCTCGTTACAGTGGTAATCACGAGACAAAACGACGAAAACACACTCAACACTGGCACATTGCCGTCCGTGGAAACGTATCTAGCTTTGATTCAGAAAAAAAATTACTACGAAATTTTCTGTTCTGAAGTTTTCTAGTGAGCAATAAACTTACAGCGAAGTGACTGTTACAACAATTATAGCTTCTTTATTATTACTTTCACCAAGGTATTGCTGGTGTTGCTTTAAAGTTTGGTATACCGACACAACAGCACGCGACGAAACGGCACGCGACAGAATAGCACCGACATAACAGCGCGGCGTCAAAAGGGCACGCGTCAAAACAGCACGCGTCAAAACAGCACAGCGACAAGAGCGCACAGCGACAAAACCGCACACGACAGAAGAGCACGGCGCCAAAACAGCACGGCGTCAAAACAGCACGCGACAGAAGAGCACGGCGACAAAACAGCACGGCGACGAAACAGCACGCGACAAAACAGCACACTGCAAGAGATGAGCACTGTAAAAGTTGGGTGCGGTGGCGTTGCTAGGTAGTATGGCATAGTGCACTCGCCGGAACGGAATCCAAATTCTGCGGCAAGTAAGGAATAGAAAAGCACATTCATTTGAACTTATTTTTACAAGACTTATCTGTGCAGGAACTTATCAGTACATGGACATTTAGGCACCCGCATATTCCAGTGGAGGGCGATTGCGGTACAGGAAGAGATTTAGGTGTGCCTGTGATAGGCTGAAACAACACAACATAGTGAGCCGTTGATATCAATTACAGATTTTACTTGTTCGTATTACTTTCTTTTTCACGCATGGTTATATGTGCAATTATTTCTATGAAACGACTACTCCAGTAATTGCCTATTAAAGGTGGTTCCTCTATCCCGTTGTATTGATTGGTTTTTGGTCATGAATTCAGGGATCTATTTTTATGAAGACGGCATCTGTGCCCTTTTCGTCGTAATTTAACGCAGAGCCATGAATCTGCATATTTCGTGAACACTTTTTTCTGTGGTAATTTACTGAGGATTGTTCCTGGATCCTCTATTATTTAATTACTTTTCTTATAAATGTTGTTTGAATTATTCATTTGCTCATTGACGCCATTCTTTTGAAAACTTCGATGTATAGTGACGGTCTTTTTCACTAAAGTGAAGAATGTGAGCTGCCGGGTCACCAATGAGCCGCGATCCACAGTAGCTCATATTCGCGGACGCTGCTTTGACGCGCAATATTGTTGCGGAAATATTTCTTACCCACTAAGAGCTCCTCTGTGCTGTTAAACAAATTAAACCCCCATGTATAAATTAGAATTAAGTGGTGTAGGACTTCAGTAAGAAGCAAATTATCCGTCAGAATAGTAGCGCTTAAGGATTACACTTCGGCTTTTCGCTTCCATCATATTCCAGGTGATTTGGGTTGCAGCGGCTCATGATAACCTGAGGCATGCCTATTGCAACTGGCACTTGTTCTTTTTCTACACTTTCGATAAAACAGCAGAAAAGAAAACAGCAGCAAGAGAAGATCTTCTTGTGGGAGCCGAAAGATCACGGCCGCTGCAAAGCATGCCTCGGTACTGGGTTAAGGTCTTTTCTTGCCTTGATGCCGTTTTTTTTTGTATTCGCAGTGCGGACTCAATAAAAGAAGCACACAAAAGCTTTCATTTCTCTCAGCTTTTTTAGGCTTCACAACCAGAACGCTAAATTTGGAATATGGGATGCTCCGCAGTGAAGGACTTCACACTTCTTCGCGTGCATTTAAACGACGACACTCCGGCGTGTTCGCTCTTCTCCTTCATTTGAAATGCAACCACCATTGCGGGCATCTAACTCGCTTTCTTTGGCTCAGCGGCTCAACGCTATCCGCTCTTTCCAGCCCCTACAGGTGGCGCTGCGGAAAACGGCAATAGGAGAAGCGAGTTTAAAACCGGTAGGCGGAGGGCTAACCCGTTAGGGTAATGAAGGGTAGGTTTAATGAGTAGAGTACGACAGGCAAGTTGGTTGGTGGCAACGGACGTCCCGATACAGATGGAGGGCTTCTAATCATCATCATCATAGTCATCATTTTAATCATCATGGCGCACCAGACTGTGATCCGGCCTTCATACCAACATGCGCGCCAGCATCAATAGAGGCCCAAAAGCCCGTAGCTCTACTAGAAACAATTACTTTATTAAAGATAAACGCAGGCATATGTTGCTAAATGCGAGAGAACGTTAAATTTGTTTCAGGGTGCCTGGTGCGGCGTAAAAAGAGCCGCGTTATACGCAATCCGCTGTGCATGGCTCCGGCCGCACGGAAGTGGTTCGCGAACACCCGCCTTATTGCGAAAAAAACTGCTATAGGATGTGCAACGCTAATCTCGTGGGGTGTTTGCAGTGTACGTCATCGCAGTGTACGTTAAACTTGAGGCGTGTTTGTTTTTTTCCTGTGTAACTGCTAAGCAGAAGACCATACGCACGATGTGCGGGCGATATGGTCCCGGCACAAATGGTCCCGGAGCTACTGGCCCCGGAACTGATAGTTCCGGAACAAATGGTGCCGGAAAACATGTCCCAACTTCAAAGTAGGAAAAAAATGTCACACCACTACTTCACCTATGGAGGGGGTCAGTTTATTTGTCTTTACATGTTTGTATTTGTGCACAATGTATTTGCATCGGTCCGTACATAATATATTTGCTAAGGCTGAAATTATTTGAAATAAATGCTGCATGCGAATTTGTCGTCGTACGAGTATGTTCTCCCGTGCTTCCATTGCTTGTATCCTTTCGTTTATTAACGCTTGAGAAGCGAGTATCACGTTTCAGGCTGTGCAGTGAGCGCTTTTACAGGCACAATATTATTTAGGTTACATGATGTATCGAAAATGGGAGTGGGCCGGCACCACTGAATATCAGACAACATAAAGCTGTACTAGCGATCACGCTATTTAAAAAGAACGAACTTTACCCGATGAATGGTTTATTGCGTTACCTAAGCTGCGATACTGTGCTCTTCATCTGAAATGCTTCGATATCTGCAGTTAGAATCAAGCGAAGCGGCACTAAGGTTTTGGACCTTGATACTTTTGCCAGCTTGCAGCTTCGATACTTTTGATTTTCCCCGAAAATATGACATATAGCTATTATCTATGACGCCTATTATCTTGCTGCAAGGCTTATAAGACTGCTGGCTAACATGCTTTGTTCAATTTGCCGGTGTGTTGCGGGAACCTAACAATTGCGGACGGCAGCAGGTGAGCTCATAAAAACAGGCCACCCACCATAACAACAAAACTCTGTTGTTGGGAACCGCATTTGTGCAGAAACATATGCAGTTCATTCGCTAAAATACATAAACATGTTCGTGTGCATCTTTCTGACGGCTTTACTTTCCCAGAAATTGCGAGAATCAAAGACTGTCACTTGTCATGGTACAATGAAAAGCCAAAGATTTATGCAACGATTGATGCAAGAACGGGTGGACCACGAAACAACCCGAACGCGTTTTGCTTGTTTCCAAGTCCCGCTCTCAAAAATAAACTGGCTCGTGTTTCAAAATCCCTCCACTCAATGCGCATGTTAGCAACTGCCCCCTCTCGTTTCCCCTCGACCTCCTCCCTCTCCTCAGCGAAAACGAGGGTTGGGTCGGCTTTTGTTGCCGCCAAGACGAACAAAGGGGCAGTGGCTGCGTTGGAACGCAGAGCGTACAATGCGCACGCGGAGACGTACAATGAGTTCGCCCCGAGCGCGAACACAGTCGGCCCCTGGCGGCGGCGGTACGAACCGCTCCTAGTGTGGACGGCGCTCTCGCGTCGTCTGCTTTTTCACGTTGCGTGCGGCGCAAGGCGCGTGCTGCACACGACAAAAACAACCAATATGTGTGCTCGTTTGGCAGTAAGCAACGACATAGTAACCTCTGCGTGCTCGTTTCCTCTAGAAACGCAATAATCAGCGGCCGTTGCGGGTTAATGCGCTGGTTTAATTCCACGAAACATCTTCGTTGTGGTCACCGCTTGAGTGCGAAACGTGTTATAAACATTGCTTCCACACATTGCACTTTTCTTATTGTTGAGTACAGTCGTCTGCCGTTTCGGGAACGTCGAAGGGTGCTTTTTGAAGGTGGCGTGGCGATTATTTAAAGGATAAAAGTTTAGTACGCGAAACGGGTAAGAAGCGACAAGACCTGTGCATACGCGTGCAAATTCCCACACCTTGTAAAATTGCGCTGTGTCCTTATAGAAAGAAGAAACAAACAAAAACATTACACTGCACACGACCCGTGCGCTATCGCCCATACATTACCGGACCCGTATTTACACCCGCAAGCGTCTGTGTGATCGTGTCCTTCCGTACCTTTTCTAAAATAAATACCATTTTTGGACCGTCGTTGGTATACTCAGGAGGAGGAATAAACACTTATTCAACTGTATCGAGTTGCTAATTTTACGTATTATTTCAAATACGTTTCTATGGATGCGCAAGAGTATTTAGGGGGAATGTTTCGGTAAAATTAAGCAGTTGTGAGTTTGCGTCAGTCATGTGGCATTTTGTGTGTCATTTTCATATATATCATTTTCAAATCCGGCATGAATCACCTTCTCCAGAAACGTGTCTCACTCAGCATAACCAAATGCCTAATTTGGTCACGTCTTAACCTCTTAAGGTAGACATAAGTTTAAAGAAAGAGGAGAAAACGCGTAATATATAATGCACGTTGTTGCCCACATGTGTGTGGGGTGTGTGCCATGACTCTCTGGTTTTTTTTTTTTTTCATTTTTTCCCACAATGCTTGCTTTCAATACAATTTTGAAAAAGGCATCCCACAATTTCTGGACAATCCCGGACCAAAGGGGGGTTATACATTTTGGAAAATACGTGTACTGCTTTTTCACCGCTACAGAACACGACGCCTAGTGTAGTTTCGATTGTAAATAATACTGATAACCATAGTTTGGCTTTTCGCGCGCGTTACATGCGTTATCTTCTCGCTGCTCTTGCAACGTTGGCAGGACCCCCCCCCCACCCTCCCCCTTCCCGAAAAAAAATGAAATGCGCAGAATTTAATTTTTTACCAATCCTCAAGAATTAAATGCCAAGACAAAGGCGATATTCAGTTTACAAAACAAAGTAGTTAATGGGAACCCGTTACGCTGATTTGCAACGATAAATAAAAAGGAAATGTTTTACTACATCTGCAACAGCGCAACTTCATTTATTGCCGTCTTTAGGGTTCGTAAGCGACCCTTATACGCAAGAATGCAAACACATCTCGCTGTTGCAGGCACCTGTTAGATTCTAAAAGAACGCAAATCTTCAACAGAGCAGCCGTCACAGAAAATTTGTGCTCACTGTGAGGTGCCAGAAGCTTGGTTTGCACACTGTAAGCCTGCTTGTCACTTTGCGAAAACCTAGCTAAACATGAGATGATTGTACTGCATGCGTTGACAATTCAATTCGCAAGTTCACTTGCGACGAAAGCCGTAAATAGGTGATCCGAAACCGTATTCATGAAACCTTCCTTCAGAGTCGCTAAAATTTCATTTAAAAGACCCGTTAGAGCGGTTACATTTATATCTCTGCGCTGATCAAAATTCAGTAATTTTATGTTGCCTTTGAACACACAAAAAATATCGTAAGCTCTTGGAAGGAATTTCGGGGCAGTTAAGTAGTGTTACCATTTCAGAGCATCCCACAAATGCAAGAATGTGTCATGCTACCAGTGAAAGCGATTGAGATTGCCGTTGTAAACTGAATTTCAGAGATCGAGGCTTCCTGATTTGTTTCTATTTATGCTTTTATTGAAGGCTCAAGCCATAGTCTGGAAAGATCGAGCTTGCTACGAGCCACAGCGTACAAGTTTATTGTCACAATTACGGCCATTCTGAGATTCCCGATGGGTCGTCGCGTTTTTTGGCGTAATAATTAAAACTGACTGCCGCTTCCATGCTATACATTGAACGTTGAGTAACCGAACCACAGCATACCACTCTTGTTTGCACCTGTCGTGCGCACATACGGCAAGAAAAAGGCACGAAGCGCGCCCATAGTGTGCATTCTTACGGGCCGCTCAGCGGAGCATCCACACTAGCAGCGCGACGCTGTCGCCACCTACATGTCGAGCTCGCGGCGGGGGCGATCAAAGTTCACTGATAAGGCATCCCTGGCTTTCCCTCCATCTTAAGGCGCGGGAGCACCGGAAACACAGGCTTCAGAGTGCTGTACAGATGAAGTACAGAAGTGACGAAGCAATTAGGAACAATAGTATCGCAATAAAATTACTCCTCTTATTATTATTATTAATAATATTATTATTATTATTATTATCATAAAAATTGTAGGGCTACCTAAAAAGGAACAAAAGTTTTACCAAATGTCGCCCCTGGCTTTTGCTTCTTTCATTTTAGATATCCCACATGCTGTAATAATTAAAGCCGTAGTATTTTTCCCGAGAAAGAGTAACGAAACGTGAAGAGAACCTCAGAGAGAGCAGTTTGCGCCCACTAAAGTGTTTTTATCCACGTTAAAATCAAAATATTTGCCCATTTAGGCGTTCCATAAAATCGTGCTGTTCTGTCGCTGTGCTGTTTTGACGCTGTGCTGTTTTGTCAACGTGCTGTTCCGTCACGTGCGCTTTTGACGCCGTGCTGTTTTGTCGCGTGCTGTTTTGTCGGGTGCCCTTTTGACGCCGTGCTGTTTTGTCGGTGCTCTTCTGTCGCGTGCCCTTTCGTCGTGTGCTGTTTTGACAGCGCCCCTTAAAGTTTACCCCTAGTTTTTGTGATTGCTATACCGATCTCTTCAGAGACGGATGAACCTCAAAACACAGATGCATTGGTGCGAACGCATTTCTCCAGGGGAATAATGAGCCGCGTAATTTCAAAATACCGAAGCCTTGAGACCTTTGTGTTGTTTTGTTTTTTGTGAATGTTTCCTATAGTGGGAACCGGTTTTAGCACGGCGGAGCAACCTGGTCAGCAGAGAGCGTGACAGGATCCAGACAAGCCCATACCCAAGACCTGCCATTGAAGAGCTCCTCTGTTAAAAGCAAGAAGTGTAGCAGGCGTTCGTTCGGTGACACAATTGCTTCTTGAAGTGAGCTGTGACCACCGGAGAGTCCTTGCAAAACACTTAACCATACTGGGTACTTTAAACAATCGTTCACTAAATACTACGGCTTTGACTTCATGTCTCGTGACGCTTGTAAACATGCAATAATGGAAGCAAGGTTTGAAAATTAGCATTGGTATACTTTACGTTCCAGGAAATTAATTTATCCCTCACAAAAGCACATATCATCACGCATTCTCTCTCGAGCGGCGAAAAGCCATACTTCTCTATCCAGCCATAGTATGTCCAGCCGTTAATCCATATCGTTTCCGGTGAGCTGCTGAACTTAAACGTTACGGTTTTTTATCAGCCGTCACCATACGCAAATTCACCGACATTATGGCAAGCAAGGAATAGGCAACCATACTATAGGGGAAGTATGAGGAATATCTCTAGTATATTCATAACGATGAAGTGTCTTGTTTTCATGCAGAACTGATGAGACAACACTGCGGGGACTATGTGAATATTTAGATGTGCTTTACTTGAATGCGTTGTCTCTTGCAGGGTGTGGCCGTTGTCACATGCGATGGTTACGGCTATGAAAACTTCATTTCACACACCATTTGCAAGGAGCTTGCCGCTCCGATCCTCCTACGATATTGTTTCTTGTTTAATATAAGAACAAGTCACTAGCATTGTCTCTTTGAACTTACTACAATCACGCGCTTTCTTCTTTTGCGCATTTTCTTTTTTGCGGCTATGGTGTGGCAACGGAAAGGGAGCCAGCACTGCCCATGGGCCCGCAATTTACAGAGTGACATTCCTTTGAGCACAGTTTTCTTCACAAAAATAAAACTGTTTCTAATAGTTTTAGAAAAATTTCTAAGCGTAGATACGCGTATGAGAAAGCCAGCACCTGGGCTGCACAAAGTTCGAGTCATCATTTGGACACCTACAACAAACACGCCAAAGTGGGGGTGCTGCCTGGAATTGCTCGTGATAGTGATGGTAGGTGCAAATATGAAACTTAGCAATTGTACAGTGAAACTCAACCTAAAGAAACCATCCGAATAATTTGTTCGCCGTTTATTTCAATAAAAGTGCCACACGTAGCGCCAGTTTGCCCACGTGTAACCCGTATAAAGCGCGAGAAATATGAACACGGTGCTTGCCCATTTAGATAGGTTCTGCTTACCGGCTGAAGTTGCGACCTGAACTTTGTCCGGCGAGCTTCCCTCAGAAACGTTGTGCTGTACAGCCCTGCGAGAAAAGAAACCGAACTTGCTGAAAATAGGCGCAGAATGCTTTATACAGCACACGATCCTCAATAGGCCTTCGCAGGTGGCGCGTTTTTACGACAGGAAGGTGATGCAGATTTCGCACTGCCGCAAAGGAAATTTGTGCTCGATGCTTCAAAGTAATATCTAGAAAGAAACTTGGGGTCTCCCGGCCACAGCAGAAACAACGAAGAGTATTCCGTTTGATTTATTCAACTTATTTATTTAGTAGTACAGAAATATAGCGTCATACTGCCGCGTCCATTTTACCTTGAATTTTATAGCTCACGGCATACTGTCTTCACCGGCAGAATTGCAGCCCTCTGTAGATACTTTTTTCATTACAGAGGCAGAGCGGAAACACCGCATCTGACTAGGCAATAGCACAAGGCAATAAGGGCAGCTACCACTCTCGGGCAAGCGGTGTGTTGAATCCTTTCTAAATGAAAACTGACAGCAGAAATGTAGAGCAGGAACGCTGCTGCGGATTTAGCGGACTAAATCACATGCATTGGCCTCTAAATGACACAACCGCAGTTGTAGTGACAACTTTAGAATATAGGTCACAGTCTCCATTGCTTTGGCTTAAATCCGATATGATCCAAAAAAGAGATAATGCTGCAACCACAAACATCTACGCTTCTTACGTTTCAAAAATGGGAAGATCCTTGCCGCACCCCTCGTACTTCATTTTCCCTTGTGAAACAAACCACCCCCGTAGACACACTTGTTGGGAGGATGGATGTTTACAGGGTAGAGTTTGATTTCTCACGGTCCTCTTTGTGGTTGTGATCAGAGAGTGGCCGCCAGGCTATAACGTACTCATGCTGCACTATCTGCAATAGTAAGCGGGTGGAACGAGCTTGGGGGAGTGCCTTCCATTTGGCTGGTCAAGGGATGACGGACGCGACCGCAAAGCTCAACAACTGGTCAATGGAAAGTACAACGAGGCTTTCGCTGTCCCATTCATAGAAAGTCTTAAACATTCCGTGATTTTTAGATGCGACGCATCTCTTTCACTCGCCTTATCCCTCCGGCGTCGTCCGGCGTAGTCCGCATCCCTCTTCCATTCTCCTCACCGCGCCAGCTGCGCGCTAGCGCCGCTCTCACCGCAGCGCCAACTGCGTGTTGGCGCTCGCCGGCGCTCGCTCCGTCGCCGTGCCAGCTGTGCGTGGGTGAGGGTTAGCGGGCAGCTTGCGCGCAGCTTGCGCTCGGTTAACACATGCGCATGCGCTGCTATGCGCTGCTCTCTCTCATTCCGCTGCATATAAAGGCGGTAACTGCGCCGCTCCGCTCATTCGTTCCGCCGCCGCTCCGCCGATGACATCCTCCGATGACCACCGATGATTTGAGTGGAGGCTAACAGGCCTGCTATCGCGATGGTCGGCGCAACCGTAACAAGCACCGGCCACCCCCATAAAAATTTACACCATCTTCCCGCGAGGGGAACCATAGGGTAGATGTGACGCATCGGGGGTGAACACGCTGCGTAAAATATGGACACACAACAACAATGGACACGCTACCATAACGGAAACGCAACGGAAACCCCCGATGCGTCGCATCTACCCCATGGTTCCCCTCGCGGGAAGATGGTGTAAATTTTTATTATGATACATTTATGCTGAAGCAATAGTGCACCCAGAAGACATTGGACGTCGGGCAACACTTTTTCGTCACAAGCACTACCTTGTGCCCCGTCGCATCCAGTATTGACCAACGGGACAGTGCTAACTGAGAGAAGGTTGAACGCAACCCCATGGTTTGACGTGCAGTATCCACCATGACAGAGCGGGGTTCCGCTACAGGCGTTGCAGCTGCAAAAGCATAATGAACACATGTATATCTAACTTACAGAGTGATCTTTGCTGAATCATTACCACTCTCCCCAAAGTGCAATAAAAAATCTCTAGGTGGAAATACTTGCGGCGCCAAGATTCCAAGCCATTTTGGGTTCCAATAAATGTTTTTCTCGAAACAAATACTGACCCTTATGTTTTCTGAACCACTTTACCGAATAAAATCGGGGTCAGAAGTTACCAAGCGAGCATACTTTTCACTGGCGTCGGTAGCTTGCAGATACCACATGTACGTTCCTGTTTTAGCTTCATGGTCGTACTGGGTAAGATCTGCTCTCAGGCACTCCAGGTTATCGTCGCCAGCCGTAGAAGACGGTGCAAGGATGGCCGTGATTTTTCGAAAGTCGCCAATCATCTGTAGAAAGAAATGCACACTTCACTCAGGTTATAGTATTAGACTAAACCAGAGAAACATGGCCTTCTAATTTATTGCACCGAAAAGCAAGCAGCCACTAGTTTAGAATAATAATATACTGTTTGCGTTCTCTTCAAATTCTTCAGCTGCCAAGCCATTACGCTTACTTACATATCTGGGGGTGACATAGGCAACCATCAGAACAACCAAAACGATGAACAACGAAATTACCACGAAGGCGTACATCGGGAGCTTGATCAGGGTGTGTCATTGCGGCTATATCGAATCGGTAGACTTTCTTTGCAAAAGCTCCGATTGCGCAGTGTATTTTATGCACAGAGCTAGGCAACATAATTTTAAGAGCTCTTGGAACGACCCGCCACACTCACCGCGTATTGCGTCTGCCAAACGCCTCCGCACTTGCAACACAAATTTTACCATAAGCTCCCGTGGCTCAAATATCCGCTGCCTGAATCATGGGAACCTGCCAGTTTTCAGCGACGTTTTAGCGCCCTGATGTTCGATAATTTCGGTGTCCTTCACGTTCTGAAAGGATGAGCAAAAATTTCTCTTACCTCTCCTCGCGGGAACCCCTGTGTAGATGCGACGCATAGGGGGTTCCGTTGTTGTTTCCGTTAGGTTGATTCTCCCATCGCGTGAAACGTGCCGTGAACCCCCTGCCGCGGCTATGACGCTACGTGGCGCGGCTATGACTCAACGCAATCCAACACAATCCACTTTAATCCAATCCAAGCCAAGCCAAAGCCAAGCCAATCCAATCGAATCCAATGCAATGCCCCTCGCGAGAGAGTGTTCGCTATCGGAGAGGACAGGGGGTGAGCGGCGGAGAGCGCAGCTCGCGCGGCGAGGAGAATGGGGGAGGGGTGTGAACGGACAACAACAACGCCGTATGGAGGGACAAGGCGAGTGAATGAGATGCAGTCGCATCTAAAATTAGCCTAGCCTGACTGACTACTCGCCTTGAACGCTGATGTTAACAGCGAAGTTGCCTGGCGTTCCTGATCTCAAGGCTAAGCTTCGTTGAACTCCTCAAAACCAACAGATGGAGTCTTGTTCGCGCCCGTTCGCGCCCGTTCGCGTACCAACAGTCGCTGGTGCTCCCGACAAGCGGCTTCTTTTTCAAGAGAGCTCGCGTCTTTGTTCATTCATCGAAGATTCGAGCAATGGCCACCAAGCACCACCAAGCGCGCTCCTCCGAACCATCTGCTGAACACACGCTCTTCATCTGGCCGACATCTCTCCCCCCTCTTTGGCTCCGCCCACCTGCGCTTGGCTCCTGCTCCCCCTCTCCTCATTACCCTGCACTTGTGTTTGGAACTTTCTCTCCCTCCTCTAAATACACTGCAAGTATGGTTGGGGCTTACTCTCCCCGCCCTAGTGTATAGACTCTGCGCATCGCTCCGCCCGCATTACCACGACTCGTTCTATCAAAGCCTCTACCAACAACAGCGAAGCTGTTGTTGGTAGAGACCGCGTAAATTCGGAGAGCAAAGGAAAAAAACAAAGCGAAAAAATAATTAATGCGCCGTACCGGTGTGCACATCGTGCTCAAGGCGATACACGTAAGCTTCAAGCCCACGCCACAGAACAATGGCACAACGAGCCACAGATCACGTGGACACCGCCGGGCCGGCAGAGCAGACGCCGAGCACGAGAAGGAATAGGAGATAGAACGTACAGAAGGGGCAGCTCAGCACCTGACAAGTAGTCTGGTCGTAGTGGCTGTGGTCTGCCGTAAAGAGTAGTATTGAAGGAGGTTTGCAACCTAGCTTTGAGGATTAGTTGCAAAGATGCGAGTTGCAAACTTAGTTGCAAAGTTTCGTGCTGTTGACGTTGTTATTTTTTGCGTGCTTTGTAGTTATAGACTGATGTTATTCTCATCCGCTTCGCTGGGGATGCGCAATCGAAGGCCTGGACGGGTTTTTAATTTTTTTTTCAATTCGAAGTGGCTAAAACTATAACACAGTATTGAGTAAAGTTTCCCCAGCAAGCCGCATTCCAATGGACTCAGGTCGCTGATGAACAACGAGTGCATTATACACGACAGGCCGTACGTTACAGCCGCACATTGGCTACAAGGTTAGCCACAGATTCAACGTTTCCGCCTGGCCGATGGTTAGGCATACAAGCTATTTGCAGCGTAACCTGCTATAGCTTCACAAGGGATGTATTTTTATGGTGGCGCGGTTGGGCAGAGGTGCACCATTCGGAGCAAGGACAGGATTAGCGGCGTTGAGACCAAGTGACACTTTTGGAGGGAGACTGCCAGAGCTCCACCTAGGCACTATTAGAGGAAGAGGTGCGAAACCGTTCGTACGGGAACGGGTTCGAGACCAACTGTTTAGCGCGGCACCTTATGAGAAACAAGAGCAAAAAATTCACAATACAGGGGCCACAGCAACAGCTATGGCCCCTTCTCCAAATATCTTCACCTCTAATCCTTTAATTCGTACACCGGAGTGAATGCTCTAGTTTCCACTTTCGACTTGATCATCCGGTTTTGAAGAAAATAAAACATTTAGAGGCCTAATAATAGAGAGATGTTTACAGACAGATATTTCGACCCAGCATTTTTTAAAATATTTTGATAAGTAATAAATGTACCTACTTACCTTGATAACGTCAACAACTTCAGATTTAGAGCCTTTGAACTGAAATAACACTAGCACTAACACGGTGAGCGCGACACTTTGGAAAGTGGTTACCATTTCTGCAAAGACTGGCTAAACGCCGGGAACAACTGTACTCAGACAGACGTAAAAACGGATCGCAATGCCGGTACGTTGCAGCAAAATAACTGCGGAGCCGTGCCCGGAACACACATGAGTGACGGCTCGACACTGAAGGCCTGGCCATTTTTACGCTACAGGCCAAACACTGAAACGCTGACCTGAGTTTTCTTATCTCTGAGTTCGCCTGTACAGACGTGCCAATTCTCAAAAAGAGAAGGCTTACTTCTCAGCTCGCCTACGCAGAAACGCCACCGTAAGGGGAAAACGCTGCTTCATAAAAAAAGTGTCTTTCCATCTTTGACCAATCGATGACATCGCACCAAATCGGATAATAAAACAATCAAAATTTCCCGTAATTTGGAGTTTTACATACTGAAGATACATCTGGGATATGAGGCGCGCTGCGGTGGAAGGTGCGAGAACAATTGCGATAACGGGGGGGGGGGGGGGGGGGGATATTTAACGTCCCCCAAAATCTCGACTCACGGTAGCTTTTGTTTTTCGACTCCGTAAGAAAAATGGCCGTCGTTGTCGGGATGGAGTACGTCTTCTCCGGGTTACCAGAGCGAGACAAAGGAATGAAAGCTTTTGACTGAACGAATGAAAGCTGGTTTGTCTTTCGCGGCATACGCGACCAGAAAATTGAAAACGAGGGGACGATGTCACCCTATGCCGTGTGTACGCCCACCCCTCATGTAATGCCCCAAACCGGGGCCCTTGAGGATCCAATAAATAAATAAATAAGCCGCTCACAGACATACAGCGGTTGTTTTAAAACAGATGTTGGAAGAAAATTCTCTTCGAATATTTGTTGATATTTGTCTGCGTCTATTTTCAATCAACGTACGCTGTCATCACGATATTGTGTTCATGTCTTGGCGACTATATTCATGTGGAGGTTATCACTGACTCATTTACATATCGTCTAATCGAGCACAATTTCGGACATCGTAGAACGCATTTACTTCTACAGCTATTGTGGCAACAAAAAAAAAACACATGCTTCCTTTATTTTTTACTACGAAATCATTACCTTCGTAAAGTCGAAAAGCAGGAGTCGTTCTTTCCAAGAGATTTACCCCCAATCGTCGACGGATGGCACAAAAAATAACTTACGTCCTCGAAGAGTAAAAACTGAAAAAATAATGCTTGGGTTCACTCCAAATACCCTGGGAACACTCCTGTTAACAAGGTAATTTAGTTCATCGCAGAAATTAAGTGCGGCATGGGGCGTTCATAAGAATCGAACCCGGGGCATACGGCATTCCAGACAACCACGCATTGCCAAACCCAGGGTGGCTCGTATTGCTGTGTAGGATTAACGGTGGATCTATGATATGTGTTATGGTATTCTACACTGAAACCTGTATTAGACACAGGTTTTGATGCCTACATGAACAATTTAGGCATGCTCAAACTCACGTAGTTTTTATACGAGTACCAAACTACGTTAACATTGGCGCCTAATGTGCTTGGCGATGCGAATGCGATTATTCTGAGTCCTAATAACGGTTTACACACACAATGGGGTACGGGGGAAAAGATGACAACAAGGAGAGGAGAGATTGTTAATCCAACTGATTTTTTTAAACCCTAGCAGCACCAGCTCTGCACCGCGGTAAAATAAGAGATAGGGATGACGGAAAGTAAATAAAAAGTACACAAGTAAGCCACCAACGACATATTGATGGGCATAGACTTTACCTACCTTAATGAGAAACATACATAACCATTTTCAATAGGTGCGTAACAGTGCGAACTGAGCTTGCTGGAACACTCGGTTTATTTTATTTTCCCCTCATGTTTCTAATGCTTCTTCACGCTATTCTTATTATGCCTAAAGTTTGCCATATAGAATTGGAAATGGCGAATTTTAAATAGACGTGATGTAAATAACCTGCAATTTTTGTGAAGACTATAAACCACCGATTTTGTGAAAAATCTGCAATTTTTGTGAAGGCTATAAACCACCGATTTAGTGAAAAATCAGGCGTCCGTCATTGGCTTCTGATAAAGAAAAGAGGCGTCTTGAGACAGCTTGCAGCGACGACCGTGTGGCTGCTGCAGTAGTGTAGTGCGTGAATACTGGAAGTGGATGGCTGTGACCTTATCTGCCGCTCATATCTCGAGCAGCATTGAGAAGGCTGAGAGCGATGCACCCTAAATAGCAAGGGTGCCGTCACGTGCACGACATCTATAGCGGCAGCTTTGCAATATAATGAAAACTAAAAGTCAAGGGCCGGGCTCTTGAGCCACGTGGACAGCAGAGAATTGCAGCGGCAGCTGCGCCTGCGGTGTTTCGCCGATTAACAAGCACGTTTTCCACTGACCTGGAACAGCTGCGTAAGAGAATTACTTGTCGGGCAAAATTGGAAGGAGCACTAAGTGGCGTTCAATTGCACAGTCATGAGTAAAAGTTTACAGACCATGAAAATAGCACCTTTAGGTTATTCTTTTTCCGGTAGCAGCTCACAAACTGAGCTATGCTTGCGAGATATTGTATATTTACTTAAGTATTGCAAAATTACCGTGCATAATACCCCGTGCTGCCCTGCCTTAGAGAAAAAAACCCAAAATTGCTACTTTTGTTGTCGATGGTGCATTATTCTTTCATGTTCACAAAGTACCTAGGTTTTTTCGAAAGTTTTACTCATGTGAAGCGTGTAACAGCAAATTGTTATTTCTGTCACTCCAACAATTTAGCTCAGAGGCACATCCGAGGTACCAGCAATCGAATCACGTTTCAAACCTTTCGAAATATATAATAACGGCGATGAATAAACGCTTAGTGCTGTTTTTTGTTGGAAGCATATCAAAATCCTGTGCGGATTTTTATTGTGCCATTCTGCAGTACTCTTGACTTTTCTTTGCTTTTTCGCTTTACTGAAGATGAAGTACGTTTCAGGTGATTTGCAAAACTTTGGACTAATATGAGCGCCAGGTCACGCAGGGCTCCACGGAGGCGAGCGAGCGCACGCTCCACGCACCGCACCAGTCACTCCATGACCTAGAGTCCATCCATCAGCCGTACCGATCACTTCTGCAGCAGCACCGCCTTGCCAGATGTGCCTATCCACCACCGCACAAGAAGCTTACGCGAGAGGATGCTCTAGAATGGAGGGAACGACAGACTAGCACTTACTCCCCACGCTAGCTTCCTGCATATTATACACCCTACAGTGCAGCGTGTAACGATGCTAATTCGAGCACTTTAATTTTTTTCCTGAGCTGCACCTTTCGCGTTAGACCTTCCCACGAAGGTCACATTTGGTGGTCTATTTTCTTTGAAACTGGGAACAACGATGGTACTTACATGTTTATTCTGAAAATAAATAAAAACGGTTTTCGCCTATGGAAAAATTGCGGCCGATGTGGACGTGCGAGCGAGCGCAAGCTGATGTTGGAACGACGGTGCCACCTGGGGTATGCAGAGCGAAACGAGCGATGGGGATTCACACTCCTTCCACTGGGGGAAGGAGCCAAATTAGGTAACACACGATCAAAAACTGTGGAAGCAGGTCAGGAAATGAATCCAACGTTTATTGGCAAGGATGAACCATGGGAATATTTATTATGATGTGTATCAGCGGTTATGCAACTATTTGTGTTCATCAGGAACTAGGGACGGAATTTATTTTCTGATAGTCTGATACCTCATTTAACTATTTTCTACTGTGAATCGCCATCGGGGGGGGGGGGGGAATCTTACTGCCGGCCTGCACGTGCCCCCCCCTGCCGGCGGACTGGGCTGTGTCGGTTGGTCCGTCGCAACGGCAGGAGTCAGTGGTGTGCCAGGACCACTGTATTGAGTATTCAACGCCCATGGGAGTTTGCAGCAGCTCCCAAGGCACTTTGAGGGCAAGTGCCTTCCAAGAACACCGATGCGTGATGCGGACGCAGGCCCGGACAGACTGGGTGGCTACCGAGGTTGGTGCTTGGAATGGTAATTCGAAAAAATTTCCCGGTTGACATTCCTGCGGATCAACTAGGACTCTCTTTGGTTAGGGGAAGTAGCGAGCCCCCGTAATCCAGTGTGGGAGGAGGCCAAGGCTGGGGGTGGTAACGCGCCCCTGTCATCCAGCGTGGGAGGAGGCCCGGGGGTCTATGTTGCGAAGCTCCGACTGCGTTCAAGCAGTACAGTTCGTCCATGCTGGGCGCACCATTGCTGAAGCAAGGGGTATACCAGAATGGGGCCGGGGGTGTTGCGAACCTCTGTAACCGGTGGTTTGAAGGGGCTTTGAAGCGAACTGGTCTGCAGGCCGAAGGTTGTGGCCCTTGTAACCCACGTTGGGGGCGAGAGCGCAGGAGGACGGGGAGTTCCGCAGGAAAGAGTCCTCTGAAATTCGAGGACACCGCACCTTCAGCACGGGGATCGTGCTCCTAGCTGCCGCCACGGAGGTTCCTGGTCAACGAGAATCAGGTCCTTTGCAAGGGTTGGTGGCTGCGTACTAAACACTCTCTTGGTGAAGCAGTTGGGGGTGAAAGTGGTCACGTCGATCAACTATGACTCTCTCTGGCTAGGGGAAGTAACGAGCCCCCGTAATCCAGCGTGAGAGGAAGCCAAGGCCGGGGGTGGTAACGCGCCCCTGTAATCCAGCGTTGGAGGAGGCCAGAGGGTCAACGTTGCTAACTATTGCGCTCACGTGTACAGTTCGTCTACAGGCCGGGGCGGAGTGAACCCTGTAACCCACAATGCGAGAGGGGGCCTAAATGCGAACCGGTCACTGGCCGAGGGATAGACGGTCCCTTGTAACCGCAGTCTGAGGGGCGGGCGGTACAGTCTGTATGTGAGGCTGGGAGCGTCGCAACTCCTGTAACCCACAACGCATTAACGCATTAGGGGGCCTAAATGCGGGCCGTTCCCTCACGCCAAGGGAAATGGATGACCCCTCGTAATCGTAACCTGAAGTCTCGGGGCGAGAGCGCAAAGTTATACCAGTCCCAGCAATGGGCGGTCCTCGTAACTATGACTCCTGTTGGCTCGGGGACGCCCCAATTCCCCCATTGCGACCCAACGGCCGGGGGTAGTAACGCGCCCCTGTAATCCAGCGTGAGAGGAGGCCGGGAGTTCAATGTTACCAGCAGCAAATACTGCATTCAACCGTACAGTCCGTATGTAGAGGCCGGGGGCTGCGCAACCTCTGTAATCTACAAAGCGATATGGGGCCCAAGTGCGGACTGGTCGCTGGCCGAGGGACTGACGAACCCTTGTAACCTAATGTCTCAGGGGCGAAGTGGTGCAGCTGCCAGAGGCCGGGAGGATTGCAACTCCTGTAACCAACAAATGCAACAGGGGCCTTTGGGCGCTGGTCCGCTAAGCCGACGGCCTTGAACAAGCCGCCGTGACTTGAAGTCTTAGGGGCGAGAGTGCAGAGTTGCTTCTCAGGACCATCGACCGTGTACCATGAGTAAACTCCGGCAGCAGATCCGGGGGTTTGGGAGGAACTACGCTTCCAGCCCACAGCTAGGCTGACTTGCCTGTCTCCGATGGTCGGGGCAAAGCTCACAAGCCCAAAGGGTAGTGGTTACCCCGTGCAGGGGCCGCAAGATTGGCAATATTGGCACTGTCTGATGCTCTCTCTGAGGTCTACTCAGTCCTGAAAAGGAGTCGGACATCAAGGATCAGAACAAAGACCGCTGTCCCCAATCCCTTCCTATTTCCCATAACCCCTTCCCTTCACCCATTTCCCTTTCCTTCATCCCAACCCTTCCTGCTACTTCCCAGGGGAGATCAGGGGAGTCTCTCCGGGCCCGCTCTCCTGGCTGTGGTGTCGCTTAGTAGCATTTTCCCACTTTATTTTTATTTCCACCTTCGAGTGGTTCAAACCTCTCTTGCCGTTTGGCCTATTCATTTATTTTACAATTGGCAAAGGCTGGTTATACGCAAGTGGTACCGGGGGAGGCAGTATATTTTACAATCCTTTTTGGAGCCTCACTATAATCTATGCCCCTATCTGTGTGAATCCCCATCATTCGTTTGGCTCTGCATACCCCAGGTGGCCCCGTCGTTCCAACATCAGCATTTTTCATTTTCCGCAAGCAGAAAATGGTTCTTTTTTATTTTTATAATGAATCGATACGTACCACCATTGTTTCCGCCGTCAAACAAAATAGTCCACAAAATGCGACCTTTGTGAGAAGTTTTATTGCGAACCCAGCAGCGGTTCGCTAAGGAAAATAATTTAAAGTGTTCCAATTATCGTCGTAACACCCCATATATCCACCAACTTGCCCTACACTGCAGCGAACACTCAACACTGTACCACATCGCGTGGGTTTGTCAAAACACACCAGCAGCCATCATTATTCGCACGCCCACCCTCGAGAAGTGGGAGGCCGCGCTTTGGAGTCCGAGCCCTCACGAAAAGCAACAGTTGGTGGACGGGCATGCTGGACGGCAGCTCTTAGGATTTTTTTTTCCTTGTGGGGGGGTGGGGGGATAGATGGGTGAAAAGGGCCCGAAACTGTCTCACGTAAGATGTCGACGCCTTATCAGCCGCCGCACGGTCCCTGGACTGAGGGCTTCTGCAGTTTTTTATTCGGAACCTCTTTTACTTGAAATAAATGTTTTACCACCACCACCACCGTGGCTCCTGCGATGCAATCTGGCGGAATTGCACGTGAATGGCATTCATGATAGTGAAAACCTCTGTTGTTACATGTTTCACTATTTCCTGAACGCTGCTTTACCTGGTTACGTTTGGCAGTTAGTTTTTCGATTCCCACCCTAAACGCCACCCCCCCCCCCCCCCGGCCATGTAGAACGTTATACGCAGACTCTAATTCACAATGAGACAATGAATAAAAAACGATTAATATAGAGGAGCTAGGCGGCGGGTAACAGAAATAAAGGGGAAGAAAGCGAGTGAGGTGTACATTTTTGGGCACCTTATAGCGGGGGGGGGGGGGGGGTGGCGCAGTGTTGCTCAAGCATGGGATACCCTGACTTTTGATATAGCTACCCGGCACATTTCGGGCTGCTGTCTATACTGTTACGAGTGGTTGGAGCCCATCAGCTGTACTGACGGCTGCGGATATGTGGGATATGTGAAATGGTATACGGTTCCAGTGAGGGCCGTTTTTACAAGAGCAGATGTAGAGGGATAGGGCATGACAGGGAACCAATTCCGTCCGAACTCGTCGTCAGGGGAGGTAGTCGTAATTCCCTTTGAAACACACTGAAAACATACGAAAGGAGCCGGGATTTTCGCAAGGTTCCTTGAGTTTGCTTTCACGGTGTTTCTTCGTTGTGTTTGTTGACGAGAAAACAAATTTTGCGTTCTTCAGTCGCTTAGGCCAGATACCAGTGCTGCACGCATGAAGAAATTGCGCAGTACTGCTAGCGATGGCCCTAAAACAGACAATTTCAACTCATGGTGCGATCTCCTCGATGTGTAATAGGCCGGTGACATTTATCAGGGGTTAGAATCTTAGCTTTACTACAACTCGACAAAGTATTAAACATATTTCAATCCATGAAATCAAGGCTTAATAAATATAATGCCGATACCAGAGAATACAAGCCAGTTATAGGCTGATTGTAAAAAACGTGACAGTGGATCTGCTAGCAACGCCCGAGAGATGCAAAGCTTAAGACGGGATTGCTGTACCCATAGGCATTGGATATTCTTAGCCTGACGATTTTCAACTCGCTAGGATAATACAAACTCAGGACCACCACGCGAAGAAGAAGTAGCAACGTCGAGTCCTCGAAAACTCGTCGTGGCCTGAATAGACGGTTTCCGCAAAGCATCTACGAACGGCGGGATGCAGATGGCAGGGGTATTTACCCCTCACGTCACCGCCACAGCGGGGATCATGGAATTCTGAAAACGGTGATCGAGCCTAATCACCTAACGTTTTTGCGATTACCTAGAAAATTACTCTGAGATAACAAAACCGTTACTCAGCGCAGTTGCCAAATGATTTAAGCGGGAAAAACAAGAAAGAAAGTAAGGAGGAAAACAGAAAGCGAAAAACTTGTTTTAAAGTGGATATAATAAACGTCAAGCTTCATCCGCCCTTTGCGACAAAGGACGCTCGTCAGGGATGTTATCAGCGCAGCCTAATGATCCAACAGATGTCCTCTTAGTAAAAATTCGGATTGTAATTGCATTTGAAAACGGCGATAGAGGTCTAAACGCGGCCAGGTGTAGAGCAGCGGTAGGTACGAAAGAAGAACGAATTAAGTTAGCGGACAGTTGGGAGTTGCGGTAGTGTATTTTGGCCGTTTCATTGCCACAGGAGCGCTGTTTCGAACTTGGAGCGTGTCGCCATAAAAATGGCGTCACGAGTCATGCCGCATTCTACCGCGAGGTGTTCGCAAAGCTAGAATATTGCAATAGAATTGCAAAAATAGGTGCCTTTTTCCAGCCCTCAAATATATACGTATATATATTTCAGTGCTGTCAAAAGGCACCTGCATACAGCACAACCACCTAGATACAATAAAAGCATATGAATAATCAACCAAGGTAAACGCACAGAACCAAGGCTCCACGTTTTCACGAACTCGGAATATTTGAATGTCTACCAGGAAGAAGAAAATATCCGTTGAGGCTAGGATCATTATCATCATTATGATCCCCTTTTCATAAAGTTCGGAAATGACTAATAGTTTACGCGGGTGGAGGACGGCAGAACGGGCTATCTTGCAGCCTCTTATAAAAACCGACCGGTGGGTCTTTCAACTCCTCAGGATATAGAAGCGTGTAACAAGCAGCGGTGACGCTACATGGAGCTACCGTATTTCCACAAGGCGCACCTTCTTTTTTAAATAAAAATGGCTTAAAATTTGCGTGCGCGCTACAATCAGACTCAAAACCGTAATCGCCTTTCATTGTCGCGCGCGATAGTTTTGATGCCAGTAGGAGCCGGATGAGTAACTTTGTAAAGCACGTGGGGTTTAGCTGGCGCAGATGCATGCGTCAAGTAAAAGGTCTTCTGCCAGATACATAGTGCCATGTCTTTTATACCAGCGCTATAGAATCGGCTTCAAACTATAATTTCGAATTTTCATCAGTAAAATTACCATCGTGTTACAATCTTGCAAATACGGCACTCGAAAAAAAAAAAAAAAACAGGGGTGGTTCCCATGAAACCCGCTCGTGTTTCAACCTTCTCGTTTATATTCTCCCATTTCAACTCAGTATAAAACAACCTTTCGGCATCGTCTTTTCTGATTTCGCCCCTTTGCGGAATAACTTCCCCAGTTCGCTTAAGTCTCTCCTTATTCTGTGGGCTTAGAAATTTGTGGTGCTCAGGTATAAACAACTTTAACCCCATAAAGCCCAAACTTATTTCGAAGCAAATAAAAATTGCAGCAACGTGTGTACCTTTGTTTAGGGCTAATGCGACTTCATTCTTGCGAAAATAAACTATTAAACCAGTAAAAAATTGATGAACGTATCGTATATCATAGAGTGGGCTTTTCCGCTAGTTTACCAGCTGAAGTCTCATGGCTTGTAGTATTCGAAGAAGCACTTCTGGTGCTTTTTCACAGCGACGTCAGATTGTAATGCTGGTCGATACAAAAATAAAACTCTTGTACGTACAACAATTGCAGTGCGTGGGACGTCAACGTTCAATTTGGTCGTGCGGTCAAACTGCTTCACCTTTTATATGAGCTGTTTGTATGACTGTTTTTTGTCCATACCTTCCACTATTTTGTTGCCTAAATGGTAAGACGAAGCTATACATTACCCAGAGCAATAATCAACATATTCCTCATCGTCACTTGTCTCGGAGGGGCAGCGTTGGAGTGGGACAGTAATCTTCATCGTTACTTACCGACAAGTCACTAAAATGGCTGGCAACTTCGCCGGTGATGATGCGGTCTAATATGTTTCTAAATTCAGTGAGTAAAAAAACAAAAAAATAGCAAAGAGTTCGCCCGTTTACAGTTGAAAGCTGTGCTGCAAAGCGTATCAAAAGCGGTACAAAAGTTGCGCCACCAATGAACACCCACTGTATCAAATATGATACGGGGAATTTGGAAGCAACGTCACAGATTGCGTGGACCCCCATTATGAGAGCAAGGATATTATGTTGGTCGTGCAACGTTTTTTGAAGAAGAAATCGGCCGAATGTAGAACGAAAGAAGGAAATAGCCACTGTTTTTACAGTAAAATGATGCCGATTGAATGACAACGAGCGGGCAGCCCCGTGAGTCCAGATTTCTCGACCTGCCAGCACCCCTATGGAGGCGCCTTTCTAAACTCCCCAAATGAGAAAACTCCGGCAGTGTATCAAAAGGGCTACTGTGGGCTTTGGTCTCAGCTTTATGCAATTTATCGTCCTTTTTCTGTCTTCTCAAACACCGCGTACCAAATGTTATACGCTGGGCGTTTTGGTGTTAACGGAGGCACATCAGTGGCAATGACTTCAACCGTAACCTAGCCCTTACACCTAAAATATCCTGCGGACATGGTGCAATCAGGTGCAAAGGGGAAGCTTTATTTTTAGACTTTCTTGGGCTACCTAAACCCGAAAATGTCGCTCTGTCTGTCTGTCTGTCTGTCTGTCTGTCTGTCCGTCCGTCCGTCCGTCCGTCTGTCCGTCTGTTCCATGATTCAGCCATCCGACAAAAAAGTTGAAACGATTTTTGAACGAGGTCTTTACGTATAGCTCAAACTTTTTGATACTTGAAAACACTGTCGAGCAAAAACAACAAAAAAAGGCATATTTGAGGCAAGATATCAATGCACATCTGTCCCTCGCAGTGTTCTTTTATTTGAAAATACATGTGTGCCTGATATTTGCGATAGCAATTGGACAACAGTACGTGTTGAAATCAATATTTTGACACAGAAATGCAAAAAGAGCTCGTGCAAACCTGGACCTCGTGGCAGTATTCCTAGTTTTACAGTAACAAAAAATTCCAGTAGACGGCGCTAGCAGTGGAACGCGGGAAAATCGAATTGTCTTAAACAAACCTTCCCCGTGTTAATCGTGGGAGGGTAACTAAAGGGAGAGGAAGAGCATGAGAAGGTGGGTGGTGGAGAGAATAGGGGGAGTTACGTGGCAGAGGCGGCAGAAGACTCGTATATCGGCGACATGTGCAGCGATGTGCGCAGGCACGCGGCCAATTGTTCTTGGCTCCCTTGTGCTCTGCGCCTTGACTTTTTAAGGCGATGTGAAAGGCGACGGTTTTGTTTATGATTTTGAAACTCAAATATTTTGGTCTGTCCGCCTGTCTGTCTATCTGTCCGTCTGCCACTCGATTCCGAAACAAACCAAAAAAAGGTTACAAAATACTCGAACATACACTATATAAAGGCAAGGTCATTCCAGAGTACTAAACATTATATCAAGACAGGCCCACATTAGTGAGCGCGCAAAAAAATTCACGCACATTTGAGGTAAAATATGAGTGTATAAATGAGAGTAGCAGCATTTTTTTAATGTAGAATAGACGTTAGATTGCTTTTACCGTATCAAATGAAAAAAGCAAACACTAAAACAAAAGCCCATCGGCTCGAGCTGCTGCAAGCACGACAGAAGCAAGAGATACCAACAAATGGCGCGTGAATACTAATAACGTGAAAAATTCAAACTCGCAATCCTTGACTGTCAGTGCAGGCCCCATAGGGGAAGAAAAAGCGTGAGTAGCACTATAGTCTTCGGCTACACTGCCACCAATCAGCAGGGCGGCGAAGACTTTCAGCGTTCTGGGGTATTTAGAGTGAAGCAGGCAGGGAGGGCACCATTTTGTTCTGATTATTTCTGATGCCCACGGTGTTTCAAATCCGTATCTTTGCTCTTTTCAGAACCCGCTTTTTCTTTAGTGGGATTGTTCCTGTTCTGAGTAGGGCCATGCACAAACGAATAAATTTCACTTGCCCCGTAAAGAAATACGACTCACCCAAAATGTTGTGGCGCATATGTATAAAGGTGCCGCTTCTGAAAATTCCTGTTTCTAAAGCGGAGCTTTATATGTTAAAGTGGAATAAAAGTCCGGTGGTCCTGTTTACGCAGAAAACTCGTCCAGTGCAACCATATCGGTGTCTGACCGTTCGTCGCAAGAGAATCTCTAATAGGGCATTTCGTATTAGGCCAATGCGGCGCAGGACAATTAATCACATTAGGGCAGTCATCATAAGGCTATTCATCGCAAAAAAACAATTTTTAACATAGGAGCACAACGTACTATTTGAAAATGGTTTCGAACATGTATGTGTCAAAGATAAATGTTCAGACGCCACCTAAGAAAAAGAAATCCACAAGTGCACACGAGGCTGCGTGTTCACCGGGCCAATCGTTTCACTCAAGCCAGGAAATTAGTGGTTCAGTGAGCCTGCTGTTTCCACAACGAACATTCAGGACTAAGAGAGAGACAGAGAGAGAATAACTTTAATAAAAAAATGTGATCTTAGCCGGGCCGTCACACTAGATTGCTACACCAGGTGATAGAAAACACAAATAAAGAGTAATTATAAAAATGAAAAGATGTCAGATGGTGCGATCAAAATTCTCAGTCCAACAAAAATCAAAGCCAACTTCCCAGCGCTGCAGACCTGATGTGACAGCAGAGCTGTGTTCGCCTCACTAAGCGAAACTCGATGAGCGCCATATCGGTTACTGAGTACCTTTACCCTTTGTAAATATATGGAACTCGTCGGCAAAAGACGAAATCAAGCGCAAAATAAAGTATACGAGTTCTTTATTTGTACAGTGTCCGCTTCAGTCTTCGTATACTTCATCGTCCGCCGCCGCAAATTCTTCGTGGAGTGCTCCCTCGTCGTTGAGGACCTGCACTACTACTTGTTCTTCTGGGCGGTTGCATTCTCGCTTAGCAGCGCTGCGCGCTTCATGATATGCCACCTTTTTTTTAGGGCGTGCAGATCTCCTTTGGTCGCCCCATCTGCCCTGTTAGTAGCACAGTGTCGGAGAGAGTCCTACCGCGCGCCCCCGCAGCCGCAGCCAGTGCAGGTGGTTGCCCCTAGCAACGCGGAGCGAGTGACGTCAGGAGCAGACGACAGCTGTTTCCTGGTCAATCTCCCGCGTGGGTATTCTTATGTTTTTGCGGGCCCCTCACGTGGCGCAACTCCACATGCAAATCTGGATACGGATCTCACGCCAGGCGCCTGCCCAGTTAGCTTCTATTGTTATAATGTTCAAAAAGGTCATTTTTTTTTGTTCCAACGGCTACTTCCGAATTTTTTACCAATTCTCGTTGGTGATAATATGCTCTTTCTTCATTAAAATGCTGGAGCGTTTACCTGTAAATTAAATCCTTCAGTTCATTTACAGTTTTGTATAGAGGGAGCGTTAGATTCCTTGCAAATCTCCCCCCTTTGGTACGCGCGCTCGGCATTTTCTTGGTATTTTTTCTCCCTATGGACGGGCGACCAAGAGCTTGAACAGCTCTGTTGTTTAATTTTAATTACTTCTTATAAGTGTTTATTTTATTGCAGTCCCCATGGCAGTCATCAGGAATAGAAGCGGCGGGGAAATGCTGCGTGGCGAATGAATATTTTATGCCGTGAATTGAAGGGTTGACCAAAGCATCCACTGGATATGTCGTCCTACCGACAACCAAATCAGAATGCGCGAAAAATTGTGATTGCAGAGGAGTTAGAAGGGAAAGATTATGGCTGCGTTATCGCTCTCAGAGCCAAGAGCGCGTCGCAGCCTGCTGCTGAACACAGTTCACGCGATAACGGAGGGCGATGCTGGTGGGGCAGCGTCAACGTGGCAATCCAAACACCGGCAGCACGTTTCTCCGAAATGAGTAAGCCCTTGGCCATACGTCAACCACCCTCAAAGACAGCTTCGCTGGTTAACTCCGGCAGCACGTTTCTCCGAAATGAGTAGGCCCTGGGCCATACGTCAACCACCATCAAAGACAGCTTCGCTGGTTAACCATCTGTACGGAGTGCATAGCCGGATTTTTTTCCGCTTTTAAACGAAGAGGCGCTCACCAGAAATGGAAAAATGGAGGGTGTGTTGTGAAGGGGCGTGCAGCCGGCGGCGCCGCAATTTTGTAACTGGGTTGTTGTACCTTGCGTTTTCGCGCTCTTCACCGGAAGAACGAAGCGCACAATAGGGAGGGAAACCATTTCGCTTCATATATCTGCGTAGGTACAAGACGAGTAGCCCTTGAGATGCAGTCACTCCTTGCTATCCTTCTCTCAAAGACGAATAGAAGGCTACGCTTTAAACAATGAGTGCAGGAGCAACTGTCCATTCAAGCCACACCTGCTGACCTCAGTTTTGGAATGCCTCAGAAATGCGCAAACCTTATAGGGTGCAACTATTTGTCGCATGCCCAATTCGCGATGAGTTGGTCCCTAGAAAACAAATGCACTTGCAGAAGGACAAGTTGGTTCCGTAGGTCCACACTACGGCTACAACTTTCAACATTTTTGATGGATACTTTCCTAAGCGAGAAACGAGAACTAGCTGAAGCGAGAAAGACTCGAACTGGAAAAACATTTCGTGAGCATGTCAAAACGGAAAGGTTCTCGTAACCCCTTTCCTGTAACCACATGAACGTAGTTACGAGAATGGGTGGACATGATACGGGTTCGAACTCGAACGGCATTGTGGGTATTTATTTACATGGTGTGAACAAAAATGGAACTGGGTTCTTTCAGGCTACACCAATACACAGCGTTGGTAGGGCGAAGTGAGGGGTAGAGCAGTATGCCCCGCCATCGTCACTCCTGAAGCTCGCAATCATTATCTCACTCATTTTGGGGAACAAAGAATCGGCACTACGGACCATGAGGAGTGGAATCATGGTGTCCCTTTGAGCAGAAAATTGGCGCGGAGGGTGTTTTATGTTTGTGTCTGCGCGTATGCGTTAGCTTGTGCACCAATGCCCTGATCAGCCATTGTCCTGCTATACGTCCTAACTATCTGATTTAAAACAGTGACAGCTCCTTCTTTTTCAAGAAGAATAAAGTAAAAGTAGAAAAAGACATATCTCATTACATTTGAATAGAAAAGAAACAAAAGCATACAAGCGGAACGTTTTGTTGTCGTTGAAGATGAATATGTTGTTGGGCAAGTTGGTAGTCTTCTATGGAAGAGCTAACTGCTCTCAAGCTGAAAGATGGCATGATAGACAAACGTGACGAGCGCAGTGGTTGGTGGTCCTTAATTTGACTTTTTCGCGCCTCTGAGCACTGCCCGCGAGAAAATCTCGGAACGTTTACCGAATAACACACTCTCGCTGCAGCTGGCTTGAGAACGCGACCGCATATCATCACGGTGCTGAATTCAGAAACTGCCTGTGACGCAACCGCCTTTGATTCCTAGATCTCTTTTCTCTGTTTAATTTTTCGCAAATGGTCACTGAGCCAACTAGAATAACAAACGGTACGGCTAACACACTGGGCTTAATTCTGACAACATATCCTGAAGATATTTCGGAGATAGCATATTTACCCGGAATGAGCGACCGCCGTACTTTATCATTTGAGGTAAACCTTCCACTTCCCAGAAACGCGCGCACCACGAAGGTAATTCACGATTACACAAGGGCAAACTTTGAAGGGATAAATAGTGAACTCTTAATAGTTGTAGATCACTTCATAGAAAACTTCGCGGAACACTCATTGGAGCATAATTGGAAAACGTTTAAAAATAAGGTACATGAACTAGTTCGTAAGTATATCCCTTCACGCAGTCTCAAAATAAATGCTAAAACGCCATGGCATAAAATTTTTCTAAAGACACTGCAAATAGCAAAAAAGATTATACCGAGTTGCAAAGAAACGTCAAACCTCGACTGCCCCTTGCGAAGCGTACAACGCCACTGTAAGGGTTGCAGGTGCCAGCGACGCGGAATGTGTCGGATCCTCAGAGTTTCAAGTGCCATGCACGGTCGGCGTATTGCCGAGCTAGCCAGGTTCAGCTAGGGAAGGTACGTCTCACCACCTGGGGGTGTCTTAGGTCAGGGTCCGTCTCTGACGGGGGTGCCGCGCGCACAACGTCTTAGCTGACCAGGAACCCTGCTTTATTTCCTACTCTGTCTACTTCAGTAGTCGCCCTCCTTGTCGCCGTGCCATGCAGATCCTGTCGGCTGCGCCAGTAAAGGTTGTTTTGTTGTTGATGCTGATCTGCGTTGGTGCCTGATGGTTGCTGCACTGATGACCCGACGACGATCGTTGATGGAGGGTTTTTCAAACTGTGTATTTACACGGAAGACCTATACAGAATATTTACAGACTGAAGATAGAGTTGACGAAGTAAGAAATAAAGTGACAGTCTTAAGCCAATCTAAAACTTTGTGCACGCGGCACCTCCGTCAGCGACGGACCATGACCTAAGACTGCCCAGGTGGTCGAATCCTCAAGGTTTATTGTGCTATGCACGGCCGGCGTATTGCCGGGCCAGCCAGGTTAGGCTAGGGAGGTTCTCTTTATAATTCCTCTTTTTATAGGGAGGAGCCTTTATAATTCCGAAGAAACTTAGTTTACACCGTTTTTGCAGGCACTATCTAATGTTGTATAAAATCACTCATGGTGCTTCTGTTGTATCCTTTGTAAGAGTTTACCCACTCTCCTCTATAAAGCCTCTGGCCTTGATGGTAAAATAAATAAAATGAAATGACATATGTTATTGGCCATTGTGGCTAATGCGTGGCCAATGGCGCACCAACGAGCTTCATGTTGAAGCCATCTGGCCATGGGCGGTACGAATACCGCAAAAAGAGCTACACTAAGCTCAAGTGTATTTGCAGGGCAATCATCTGTAGCGAACATGAATACAGCAGCACCCTGTAAATGCAATCCCTCGCACAATGCAGAAAATTGCTATTGTTTATATTATTAGGTGTTTTTAGGCGCCTGTACGTACGGAAATAAAAAAAAAAAGAAAACAGAGGAATTCTACCTCACGAGCCCCTGTTGTGATGTCGCTGACCCCAGTACCATTTGGCCTGAAAAAAATGATCGGCCGCGTCGTGTATCACCGAAATCGTTATTTCGTATGCATCACAGTTTCAAGCTGCTACAATCAATTCCGCGCCAAAAAAACGAGACAGACTTGTGATGTCACATGGGACGTGACAGTTGTGCAATTGAAAACTCAGGAAAGACGACGTAAGCTCTGTTGCAATTCCTTATCGTGTTATCCCTTGTGTACGCTCGGCGGCGGCATACACATGACAAAGGTTCATTGCAGTTCCTGATATTGTTTTTCCACCTGACAAAAGCAGCAGGTACTTTACGAATTCGACATCGATACCGAGTGAGTGTATCGCGTGCGAACGGTACTAACACACAAAAAAATTTCTAATGCCGGTAAAAGAGCAGATAAATACGTCGTATAACCAACGCTTTGTCGAGTGGCAGGAAGGTAGTGTTTTTTTCCTGCTGAGTGTGTAATACACAATCTACGGCTGCACATTTAGCTTTGTGTTACAGCAAACAATGATTTTTGTTTGCGTGGTTGATTTTCTGACAGTTAATTTGAACAATAATTTTTACCCACCTAACACGCAACGATATGGCGGACTACTTCCGCTAGAGAAGGCTCGATATAGCATTTCGTGGTGTGTATTTAAAGACACGGGGAGGTGGAGCTTCCACTCGCTTCTGGTCTTAATCGAGAATATCTGCTCGGCTGTGTACTCGTCTGCTGCGAAACATCCCTACCGTGCCATTTTCCAGAGCGAAATCAAGTTCGCAAACGCCTTCTAAACAATGAGCGAATCAGCAGCGCTTTTTATTGTTATCTCAGTTGCAATCGCAACTACGAATGCCGTGCTGGCGCAGGGATCAAGTGACGTGCAAAGCGGTCCTCCAGACGCCTTCAGGGTAAGGAGTTAGAAGATACCAGACACCATTCAGGGCATATCTGTACATTGCACTTCCACGATTTTTTCTCGCCTGAATTTTGCGCGGAACTACACAGTTGTTTTCATCTGTTTCTTGGCAGAATTATGGAATATTTCCTGGACGTTCTACTCGATTACGTACATTTTTACGCTTTGTATATTGAAAATTGTCGTCTATACATACGAAAGTTAGCATCTTTCACTCGTTCAGGTAGTTTGTGGTATTCAGTTGCCTACAACGCTCGTGTAAATACGCTAATCGCAGCTTAATCCCCCCCCCACCATAAAAATTTGATATAAACACAGAAAACGGTCCTCAGCACGCAGGGTTGGAGCAACTGCTGGCGCCCGGTGCCTGAATACACGTCACCGCCAAAGTATCGTTCTCGTTGACTAATATTTGACTTGTATTATCAACACAGAGAAGCTTCGAATGCTTGAACTATAAAAGTAGATCACGTGAAAAAATTTAAATTCGTTAGGAGATCCTACTGTATCTATGATTAAAGTAACGCTAGTTGTTTTGCTGCCTTCTTAAATCGGGGGGCTCAGCTACAACAATATTTCTAAAAGCGTTTGAGATTTGCCTTTTATTAAGAACATGGCACCGGTGGCGCACTGTGAAGTTACGTCTGCACGTGATCCTTGTTTTTTGCAGGTCTTCCAGCATTTTCCTTATGCCGTCGCCATTTTTGACTCAAATAACGACACCATTTTTGAGTGCCTCACGGCATACCGCAAACACTTTGACCCCGTAGCGAAAGAAGTCACCTACTTATGGTCTCTGAACCAGGGCCCAGGACAGAAAAGGTAACGTATAACACTCCGTAGTTCCTCATGGAGTCATAGTCTTGTTTGACAAGATTACCGGAAAGCAAAATTGGGTGGAAGTGGTTCATTTAAACCCATTTGTTTTCCGATGCAGCTTCATAAGTTTTTCTGTGTCTGTAGCCTTCTTCGGTGATCTTAAATATCTCGGAGATAAGGTGATTCTTCCATGAAACCGCGAAATTCACAGTTGAAAAGTGCCACACTACATTGTGCAGTTCTCTCAATAAGCAGATTTCCTACATTTGCGACTTGATGTACAGTAGAAGAAAACAGCCATACCGGAAAAATACCATACGCAAGCAATACCAATAATGCGCGACATTTGGCTGCCAACGACGAACAACTGCCCTCCCGATTAATTCAAGTGGTTAAATAAACATGCCTTGTCCCCAACTGGCCGATTCTAGAAAGACCACTTGTGTGCATTTTGTGCTTAAGGAGCCAGTGCCAGTGCGTGTTAGGCATCGTGTCAAGATGGCCTATTAAAAACCAACCCAAATATAGAGGCATGTTTACTATTTATGCCTGAAAATTTGACGCCTGGACTTATATTGTAACTGATCTTCTTCCGCCGTGCTTTAAACAAACAGCATTTGAGGCTAGATAGTATCTGAAGAGCCTGATTGCAATGCGCAATTTTTTACACGTATGAAGAGCGAGCGGTGTCGCTTTTTTTTCTACCCGTACATCATTTTCTAATTTTTGATGGAGGTATGCCACACGTGCAGGTACAAAGAAGTAATCTTGAACGGTTTGTAAGAAGATGGTTTTTCCACGTTGCTAGTACTTTTGCCGAGCATCGGGGCAATCACACAAGCATGCCAAGGTTACTGTTCGCGCGGCCAATACCCGAGGTGTTCAGCAAACACGTAGGGCTGGGAATCGGTCTGTAATACTTAAGAATTCTTCCGGAAAACCCTCCCCCATCTTTTTCACCGGTTTTCTGGGTGCTGCGAAATGCGGATGTAGGTCACAGCAACACAAAAGTTGTAGAGAAATATTCGGTGCTTCCAAATAGTGAATTCCTCGTCTTTTGATGCATGAGAATTTGACGGGTTTTAATGTGCTTTCCAAGGAAGTGTCTAGAAACATTACGTTAACGAATTCACCGATTTTCCGCTGCGAAATTGACACCAAGACGGGTTTTTCAGTGGCCAAGACGTTGACCTGATGTGTCCAAAGACTTGGGTTCAATCTCAGCCACGGCTTCCGTACTTCTGATCGAAGCGAACAACGGAAACCCTCGTGTGTCGATGTTTCGGGGAAGGTTACATAATCCGGGGCAGTCAACATTATACCGGAGCTGTTTCCTAGGGAGCGCCACGTAATCTCAGTGGAGCTTCAGCACTAAAAAGCCCCGTAACTGTTTAACAGCGAAGATTTTCAGAAAATCGTAATTTTTCGTGTCCGCAGTTAAAAATACCAAGAAATTGCCGAGCGCACGCGCTCGTGAGGGGGCACTCGCGGCGACCGCCCAGCGTACCCGGCGAATGTTTGCCCAGCCAAGCCTATCCACTTAGAGAGATTGGTCAAGATTCGCAACAACAACAACAACGACAAAAAAAAAACTCCAGCGCTTACCGTAATGGCAGCAACGCTTGCTCGTAACGAGAAAGAAAAGTCATAGCGTACGCCCCTCCAAAGTTATTGCTGTCCAATGATTATAACTTAAAAAAAATGAAGGAAGCTGGCACTTAGCAACAATAATGAAGTAAAGGTTGTTGCGGCAGCGAAGAAGAATAATATCGGCGGCAATCGTGGACTTAAACCGTTGTGATGGTCGTGAAGGTTGCGCACACCTTCACTACTTTGAAGCCTTAGGCGTTAGTGTAAGCTTCCTTCATTGTTTTTTACGTTATGAAGTGCCCCGTTCTGCGCAAATTGCAATTGTTGCCCTCCGGTACAGAAAAAGGCCGCCACTGCAAAGGTAACCGAAAAAATTACATGGGCTTCGGATTCGGGTCTGCTCAGTACCAGTTACCCCGATGTCAATACCCGTTTAAAACACCTGACCAGACTGTGGCTGTAGAGAACTGTCAAAAACACCAAAAGTTGCAAGGGAGATAAACTTCTGCTGCCATTCGGTTTCCCTGCTGAATCTCATGTAATTCTAAAGAACATGCCATCTTAGCGAAATGGTGGCCCGATGTAATCGCATTGACGCCGGAATGCCTCACAGCCATTTGACTTCCCATATTGCATTCGTCCGTCAGCAGAACAAGATCACACGGTAAAACGTTTAGAGTTTCTGTGCACAGGAAGTGGACACTCGTGCTGTGAGCGGAAATTCACCCTTTTTAAAGGTAATCTGCAGCTCACCCAAGAAGTGCGTCTGAGCAAAGGCGTGTGCAGTTGTCCAGCTTTCTGACAAAGAAGGCTATTAGAGGACCAAGGTAGAAGCAATACCTTGTTTTTGATCCAAGTTTCAACTGGCACACGGCATGAGTGACAGAAGAGGAGTTGTTGACGTTATAACTTTCTTCGTGGCACATAGCCACCTTAGTGATTGGCCAAGAATGGTTGCCTGTGAAGGGCACGTGTGCCCACTTCACAAAATACAGAAGAAATATATCCTTTGTGAAGGTAGGAGGTTCCTGTGCTGCTTAACACCTGAACGCGATGGCTCGTCAGTTGAACAAGTACACTCCAGACACGCGGATCGCTGATTCTAGGAAAGAAGTGGCGCGTACCACTCTGCTTATTAATGAAAGTCTTACCGAATGGCAAAAAAAAAATGAAATCGATGAAAACGACTCTAACACGGTCAAGGAAAAAAAAAAAGCTGGTCGAAGGAATTCGCTCCAAAAGACCATGAAACGGGAGCAAATAAAGAGACGCAAATAAGAAGCACTAGTAACGAAGTTGTAACGCGCCGCCAGGCTTTTGGCCTCAAAGCACCTAAACAGTGTTAACCGCATCGAGGATGTTTTATGCGAAAATGACACCTTGCAAATTACTTAGAAAGCAATTATTATTTAATGACGATATGAGAACAGGTAATTTACATCTGTATTTGACCGAAAAGGGAGACCACTGTAACATACATTCCTTTACACCAGAAAATGTTCGGCAGAGTAACAAGAACAGGGTAATTTAGGATATGAATACCCCCATACCAAAAAGATGCAGCCGTTTTACCTAGGAAGCTTCAACAATTGTAAGACGGGCTTTGCCGCTTGCGCAGGACGTGTATGAGTTTATTTGTGAAAAGAATGGGTAAGGTATATTTGCTTTCCAGGTGACATTAGTATTACGGGAACGAACGCTAATAACAGGAGCTGCTTTCTGCTGTTGTGCTAAATGGAATGGTTATCCCGGACAGGATGAACCGGACTGCGAAAACAAGACATGCACCAGCTAATAGCTACAACCACAACAAAGATATCCTCGGCCCCGGAGAGTGTATATATTATGGTGTACGTAGCGCTTCAGATACAAGCGAAATCGAAACTGGAGTCTCGTACAATCACTAACACACATATGGCCGCGAGAAAACATTTATGCATTCATGCACAAATTGATCATCGAATTACACAAGCCTACGGAGACCACTTTTTTGTAGATGTCCTTATTATATCTGTTGGAGTTGATAAATACTGCCGTGCTATATATGAAGGGGAAAAACTGACACGTCCTTGAAACATTTCAGAAAGCACATCACCTTCCACAGCACCGAAGGACCTACGCCTGACACTGCGATATGCACAGTAGAAAAAGGTAAATATTATGACTTAACAATACGGCATCTTCTTTCGTGATAAATGAGCACTAATTGTGGTTTTCATCTGGGTGGTAAGCTTTCAATTTAGGAGTGCAACTACTACACTTTCCATGGTGGCAATTGTGGAAAAACAGCTTTAAGGATATATGCAGTGCGACAGTGGTGAAATCAGAATTACGATCGGAGTTGCAAGCGGACAGGGGAGGGTTCCACTCTAGCAGTTTTGATAAAAAAGGTGACAAAACTGGCCTAGGGACTTTTCAAACAAACCAGAAGTGCGTGTTATCCTGATTATCACATTTTTGATGCTGGGTTTCTCGTGAAAACTTTCTCTTACATTGTTACAAGTAACTTAGTACGTTGGATACTGCATTATCATTAAAGTAGCCAATGGCAAGCCAACAGGAAATAAACAACTCCGACAAAATCATGAGGGGGGAGGGTCCGTCTCGATTTTAGCAAGCACGCCACTATGTACTCTGGTATTATCTTCCGGTCCTTGCATTCACGTGCAGAAGAGAGCGGTGTATTTTGCTAGGTATCCTTTTGATTACGCGAGAACTAAATTACAGAAGAAAGTGGGGATACCCAATGTGCATTTCAGCGTTTCAAAAAAGAATGAGGACTTAGGGGGTACTCACCTGTTAACATTCTCATGACGTATACAGACTTAAAAACCGTCGTGCCCCAATGCGAAAATCTTCACAAATGCATTTCAATACTTATAATAGCCTAGTGCGCTTATTTTATAGATGTGTCCTTTTGTAGTGAAATAAAAAATTTAACGCCCACATGCTAGACCACTAGCGCCATATAGTAACTACTACATAAACCAAAATGTTTTTTCTGTTTTTTATTTCAGTAAATAAGTTATATTTTTCTAAAAGAAGCGAGCTACGCAGTTAGAAACATTTTAACGTACCTGTAAAACTTTTTTAGCCTGTCGCTCATGAATTAGTGAGTCCCACAGGAATTTGGTGAAGAGAGTTACACTTAAGCGGATGGCCTTAGCCAAAAATGGTTGGTTGCAGATTGGCTATTTTCGTTTTCAGCATCGTAATGTTAGGTTTAAAACTCAGCACATCACTAGAGGCATACACAGGTGCGTGGCGTCCCACCAAAAAACCTCGCAGAATGATCACGTCACCTTGCGTTGCCTAGCAACCCCTGGCGCAGTTGTCCATAGCTTCGCACTCGCTTTTCTAACAAAGGCATGGCTCCGCAGAGTCTCACCGGTGGCCTTCAAGCCGCGATGTCGCTGCTCAACACATGGTGCAGATGCTTATGTGTTGCGTCGTCATCCAGGCTTGTGCGCGGGTTGAGCCACGTGAGAAGCTCGCAAAAAATGCCAGAAAAAAATACAGCGCACACGTTAGCATGTGCCTCGCGAAGAGCGCCAAGCGTCGGTCAGCTCGACTTATGCGAACACTCTGCCAAACATTTCGGGAGTGATGTTTGGCACGCTCTTCTTCTTGCCAGTTTACGTACGTTCATGCCCGAACTGGAGACACAGACACCGACTTCAAGCTACAGACGCCGAGTTGGCGAAGCTGGTTTGCGCGGATTCTAGCAGGGGTTAACGCGGTTCACTTTGGGAGAGATGTAAAAGCCTGCGGACTTTTTAAATGCATTCAGGCCTGCCAGCCATAGAGTCGTTTCAGCGCAAGTTTGGTAATCCATTTGAGGTGCAACAGCCGGGTCTCCGACGAAGGGAGAGGGGCCGCCAGCTCGATTGCTTATCCAGCCTTGCACGATCCAGCCATGCAATGGTCCACCTATTAGGTCCTCCTATTAGACCAGGCAGCGCCAATTTTGAAAGCAAAGCTTTCTACCTCTACCAGCCAACGATTCCTTCGTGGCGTGCGTGACAAAGAACTCCGAACACGGGTGGGGAGCGGGAGGGTGGTTTTTACTCCCGGAGCGTAGTTACCCAGCAGTTACCCGTAGTTACCCGTAGTTACCCAGGGTTACCCAGCAGGGCGCTATTACCCTGCTTGCACAGGCGGGTGCGTTGAAGGGACGGCTTTGTCGTCTAATTTAGCGACAGTTGTTTTTGGCCTGCTCTGGCGTGCTTTGCGCGCTTGCTTCACACAGCTTCTACAGCACCTCCTGGGTAACCCGTACTCGCAGAATTAGGTGGTCATGCGGCAAAGATGCGTGAAGGATTGGTTTGCAGGGCGGGAAAATTAAATGTAGAAACTGCATACAGACATCTGGCTGCTAGAAAAACGCTACCTTTTCCGCAGTGCTTGCAGCGAATAAGACTGTTTTCTAAATTGGGGAATACTAATCCGCACGCCTGCATATGCATGCCTGCATAGATACGTACATACGTGCATACATACATATAACAGGGCGTTGCCTTAATATTTGTAACTATGTAAAGTTGGTTGTGTTAAAACTCTTTCATGTTCTCCCTGACATTTTGCGTGAAGATCGTATTCTGTGGCCTATTTCCTCACCAAGGTACCACACAAGGCTCAGCCAGTCGTTTCAAAATAAATTGAGAACGATATTCTCGGAGGGCAGCTGGTACATTTGGCACTTTTTGAAACAGCCGGCTTCTAGCGGTACGTAGTCCTAGGAGATTAACTTCGGTGAATGTTATGGGGAAGCATTTTATTTGAGGGCGACCAAAGGAAAAAAAATTATTGCAACATGTTCTCTCAATTACCGTCGTAAACCACAGGCACTTAAATTTTTTACCCCAGTTTGGGCAGCACCAGATTACGTGCACAATTCCATAAAAGAAAATTGGGTGTTATTTTTACATTTCGTAATTGGCCCAGTTTATATTAGATCATATCTTTTTCTAAGCTTACTAAAATAACTCTCATCTTCAAATAACTACAAGCTCATTTTTTTCTCCTGTCGTTTTACGAAAAAAATATACAAAATTGAGAACACAGGAAACGAGAAGTGCCACATCACTTCTGTGGACGTGCACATGTGCTTTTGAGGTATTTTAGTACAAGTATGGGCGAGGCATTGTAAAAGTGTCCATTTTTGACAAAGACAAGAAGGCATTTGTAAGAAAGGTGAGCAACGTAAGCACATGCAATATTGCTGGCAATAAATGCACCAGGAGAGAGGCCACGGTGGTCAAATTGTGCCAAGAGGGGCATTTGGTAAAGGCCAAAATGCTTCCGTAGCTGCGACTGTCTTAGCTTCCTTGTGAGAACCGTTTCTTGAGGGTGTATTTTTTGTTGTGGTAGGGACAAGCCTATTTTTCTATTTATTTATTTGCTCTATGATGGCTTTCCTTTCCTTTACACCGGGTCTAAATTCTTATCGCTCATACGATCACGTCGCACAAGGCCTCGGCATACAGTAGACAAACACCGCTGGCCTATACAATATTGGCAGAAGCTGCCAAACTTTGGACACACATACGGGCTACATTGCTACATGCGACATAGACACAGGGGGGATTTAAAGAAATGCGAACAACGGAGCGCACAACCTCCGATGCATGCTGCACGGTCTGGCTGCAAAGTCAGTAAACTGGGCGTATGCGCACATCTACGAGAGCGTTTGAGAGTGTGGCCTACATTGATGGGAAAGGCTTGATCAAAAAGTGACGCCGTTCGTTTCTTTTGAGGCGTCATTTCACGCTGCGTCGCCACCGGGCAGGATGATCGTTGAACGTTGAAGGACATGCTGCGCGTCAGCTCTCAAATGTAGTGAATACCAGGATGCTCAGTGGCGACAGAGCATAAATAGACGCCTCAACATCAATGACCGGAGCACGACCGGTCGGTCCTGGAACGAAGTAGCTTGTTTATCAAGTATTTCACCTGACAGTAGGCCACACTCTCCAACGCTGTGAACGAAATACGCATGCGCGCAGTTTACTGACAATGCAGCCAGACGGTGCGGCATGCGTCGGAGGCAGTGGCTTCATTGTTCGTATTTCTTTTAATCCCCCCTGTACGGACTGCATATAGTACATTTCTCCTCACCTAAAATGTCCCGTGAAAAAGTCTACAATGCAAAATTGAACAGCCGGTTATGTACAAGTACTTTTCCGTTCAGTTTCGTCATAAGTGATGCAATCCCAGCCCAGCGTTTCTTCATTGCGACTGCCGGCAACTGATCTTGTCAATTGCCATTATGCCATTACAGAAGAGAACAAAACCGGCCTGTGCTCATTTCGCTATTCTGACTACAATGACTGCGCCATCGTGGAACAATCAACCTATGGCCACCGTAAGTGCCGCTGCAAACCTCTGGAGCAGAGCGTATTACTTTGTGCTGAGCTCAGACCGCATGTAAAAATAACTATGATAGTTCTGTCGAGCTGATGTACACTATTTAGTTAATACAAGGTGCAAAACGCGATAAAAAGAAAGGGAGCGATGGAGAGAGTTGAATAGGTAATTGGGGGAGAATGCCCGTGGTGAAAATATTAGTGAAAAAGAGACAAACAGAGCGAGTCAATTAGCAAGTACACGAGTGCGATAAGGGTATCAAGCACTACCTGAAAGAGAGTAAAAAGCCGTACAGCGAGCTAAAAAGGAAGCGACTCGTGAATGGTTGAAGGCAAAATTAGGCAAACGAGTGAATGGTACGGGCAACAGATAACTGTGCCTCTACACAACAGATAACTGCACCTCTGCAGATGATCGCACTATATGTGGCAACACTAGTTAAAATCGGTCATCAATCCGCAGGAAGCTTTGGTTTCCTGCTTTAGGTTGTAGGTGCATTTGGAATATTGGTTAGAAAGACTTTTGTGGCAGGTTGCCGGTACTCTGCTTGGGCATTTCAAAACCATTCAGATCAATGAATAACCTTCTTTATCTTAGGTGTAAGAATATGCGATTGTCATTTCAATGGCACTTAAAACGGGGCCAGGTGCCGCGCACACCTGAGCATTCTTTTCGGAAAGCGACGAAGTAGTATCTACTCTGGGCGTGAAAAAATGGGGGAACGTGTTGATGATGATTAGTGCACGAAAGTTATGCCCCAAAGGTTATTGCTGGCGGCTTCTTAAAGGTAAAGAACTGCTGTCATATTATCATTCACAAACGTAATACCTTTGGGACAATGGGCTATGTCACTTTGAGTATACGTAAATCTGTCACGTTATGGTTTCGATCCTCTTTGAGAAGAAGCTTTCGTGAATAAAACGGCCAACTTAAACGTATAGCAGGTGCTGTGTAAAGGGAGTAATTTGTGTATACAATAGTTAACTATGCTGCTTTTTCTAAAATACCGAAACGTACTTATTTCAACCAGTCATACCGACTTCATGCGCGTGCGAGAATTCGTGTACATTTGTAGCTGAAAGTAGCAGTACTGTTGCCTAATTAAGCTTTACCTTAATGCACATAACTTGGTAAAGCGAGTCTTGATGGTGACAACGAATTATAGCACCGCGCACCAGATAGAGAACGTGTCTTGTGGAGTGGCACAACACATTTTCAAATGGGAAGCGCGGATGAGATTTCCGCGTTTCTTGGTGGCCGCGTCGTGCCCCCATAGCTGGATGTGTTAGCATCGGCGCAGGTGCGGAGTTCGTGATAAGCGGCTGGGTGACGACTGAGCCATGAGGCTCTCCTGGTATTAAAAGCCTTTGTAGTTGCGTCGGTGCGTCCACCAAATATCCTCCTATTAGTGTCAACGCGCCTCTAACAAACCTGAGAAGATGGTTTTTTTCTTTGTTAGTTTTACAGGCTTACTAACAAGTTAATATGCAACCGATGCCCGGATGGTGCCAGACCGCTCTCGTTAAGAAACCACTCTCGAGTAGGGCACCATAGATCAGTGACAACACTTTCAGCTTGGACGTTTCGGAAAACCTATTTTTGGGGTGTTTTTTTTTCCTTTTTTTCAGAGTGCACGCTGTGGGTCAGAAGAGAAATTGAGGACCGCATTCCAGTTCACTGCCTCGTACCGTTCGGCAAAATCTGTCACGTTGCTGTCCCTGTGCATGACAGCGACCTTTGTGTTGATGACGAGACAGATGACACCGATGATTGAGCTTTGTTCCACGGGGTAACCGTCCCTGTGATGCATCCGACATGTGTACAACTTTTGTGTAAATCCTTCAAAGTACTGTGCATTCGACTGCGGAATGTAAAAAATCTTTGCCTATAGAAATCGTGCCCGACTTATTATTGCTATTGTCAAGAATGTGAAACACAATGCTTTCGGCATGGCCCATGATCTGTTAAGCCATTTTATATTTGTGTTTCAATTGAAGGAATTAAACCAAAAGGAGGCAGCTCTCTTGCTCCCCCCACCACCCGCTTTTTTCAAACTTCTTGTAAAGAGAAATAGACCGACACCTTTTGCATTCGAAAATGGCCGGTAGGACACCGACTACACTGGTGTCCTGCTGAGGGGACAAAAGACAGAGGACCATAACCAAAGGTATGATGAGATACACATAAGAAATGTATATGATAAGAAAGCGATGGTGCGTTGTAAACAAAGCTAAACCAAGAAAATTTTCTTCATACAACTGGTCTCAAAAGTAGTAACGTAAAAAAAAACGCGAAAAAATTACTGTAATTGGTTTTACGCTCACAGACTGCAGAGGATATCTTCGAGTTACAAACATTCTGTGCGCCTGTCCATGTCTTTAGGGACGGGCCACTGTATAGTTCATGTAAGCATAAAATTTGTGAAGTTTATTAATCTTGCTTTTGATTGTATTGCATGACACTTGCATGACACTTACGGAGAAAACTGTGAACATACACGCGTACTTTAAGGACACAGGAATGATTGGAGTTTGAATGATTGTATTGGTCTTTACAGCATTTACCTGCTCATGAGACCTATGTTATCCTATGCATAATGCCATGCAGACGATGTATTAGTTATTTGTGGTCCTATTTGTTGTCTCCCAATATCCGAGGGGTCACAGCCGACCGTTTCCAATATCATACTGCCTTTCGTATCATGCTTTAAACAAATCTTTAAGGCGTACACAGAAACATCCCTTGTTTTTGTAAGGAATGTGATGAAATCAGGTATACTCCAGCCGCAGGCTAATCTTACGCTTCAGCAGGGGGCGCGAAGGGAGCATGCTATACAGCTGCGGCTGTGTTTTCAACTAGGGCGAAACAAAGACATGCGTAGGTCACGAGCGCTTATTTTATTATTTTTTACAACTCGCAGGAGCAATACTTTGAAAACGGAAATGGGCAAAAAATATGCAATGGACAAAGCCAGGCAGCATACGAACAGAATTTGATACAAATAGGAATGTTGCAATCTGCCCCTCCTGTGACTGAAGTGGTGTGTAATAATGAAGTGGTCAATACTCACATAGCGCTGTTCCAACAAACAATATAGACATACTGAAATGGTAGTCCTTCGTTAGAAGAACAAAAACGTCCTTTCGGCTTAGGGTGCCCTACAAGTGGGCAAGTCTCTTTAAACCACATAAAGCAGTCTTGAAGGGATGTTTTAAAATAATGAAGAAACAAAGAGTTACAAATAAGTGGGGAATACTTGAGCCAGTCTTTATTTGCCGATGACGTCATGTTATTGAGGCTCTGCTTCCTAAAGTCGTTTGCATTGAGACAAAGAAAAAAAAAAGCGACGAACGAGACACAAGGACGATGTTTACGAAAAAAGTCGGTCCAAGTGTTTGGTGCCAAAAGAGAATGAAAAGAAAGCGAAGACAAGGACGCAAACACGATGTAGCAGTAAGGATGCCTTTGGTTAGTTTCGCCAGGTTTTCGCCCTCAAAGGACATAAGCAGATTTAAGTGCCGCGAGTAATTTTTTTAAGCCGGATATGATTGAAACCTATGCATGCAACTTATCACAATATACCTCGCTGATGGAAACATGAAATATGTGAGTATCCCGGAGGATGCCTACATCCTTATTGAACTTTTGGAACAAGTTTTGCTTTAAGGAATCTGTTCAGAGTCATTTTATTTTCGGAATACTTAAAAAATAGTTATCAGGCACTGTCCTGGAAACTTTTTCATCCTACAGTTTTAACTTAGGATTGGAAGCTAATTTCGAGCTTCCAAACAAAAGTATACGTATTACATACATTGAGTTGGCATTACCCATTAACAAAATTGGTTCAAAAGAAGGAAAAGTACACTTTTTAACCGTACGAAGACGTTTCGTATACATCAAAAATGGTTTTAAATTCTCTATCAGTTGTTTGTGTATGATAACCCAAAAATTTGCGGCCCCAAATTTTGTTGTTTTTAAAGTGATAGGCTTTGATGGCGCGAATTTTGTGAAGATATAATCACTACCAATCTAGCATTGCTGGAAGCGGGTATTGTTACAGAGAGGAGCGACCGCTCACATTTATTGTTCTGGAGATTTCCTTGCTTGTGACGTTGCCATCGCTTATCTTGAAGAAGCAAAACGAACTTTCCAACGTCACACCATTACAGCGGAATCATCTGGTTTACAACGCCTAGCTCAAGCTAAGCAGCTGAACCCGGGACTGCCCAGGGCGTGTACCCGGTTCAGCTGCGACAACATTTTGGTTTTGTTTTCTGAGGAGAATAGCAGTATTGCATGCCTTCGTAATATATTTACGTTGCTTGCACAACTGAAGTGCTAGCAACGAAATTTTAATGCGGAAGCACTATTCGCCCACCCTCGACGGTTACACCGTAAATTCGTTTGGGTTGTTAACTTTTCGTGGCGCCTCATCCGTGACACTGCACGAATGCTCAAGTTTAAAAGTCACTTACCCAAACAAGAGTCGCAGGAGAGAGAGAGTGCGACGCCGCTATGCGGCAGCCTGATGTTAGGCCTAACGTGTTCCTTCCAGGTCTAATATTGTCAACAAGCACCCTCCAGGAAAAAGTACTCGACGAACAGAAGTGTGCAGGCGCCGTTTATGTCTGGAAACCTCAAAGGTATTTTTAGGCGTCAGCTCCAGTGTATGACTGATAGTTTCTTCTGGTGCAGTGGTAAATTTGGCAACATTTTGCAACGCGTAGCTCACGCCTGACAGTTGGAGCTGTTAGTTATGCGCACACCAAGAGAGCTGATATTGACCACCATGGCCTATCAGATTACGCCTCTTAAGAACTGTTTGCTGTTTTGGCACAATCATGCATGAATGGAGCAGCCAAACAACTGAGCAATTTTAGATGCGATGCAGCTTATGGTCCAGCCTGTTCCCTCCGCCGTTGTGTGGACGCCGTTGTGCGGTGTCCACACCCCCACTATGGTCCCTAGAAATATTTGCTAGTCTGCCGTCCGGCGGCCGCGAAGGGGGCTCCCCCGTGATGCATGCAGCGGCGGCGCTGCACGCAGTCGGAGCGCGGCCGGCCAGTGTCGGCGTGGGGAGCAGTGCAGCGGATGGCGCTTCGCTGTTCTGCATGCGTAGGTATGGGCGCTTTCAGCCGATTTTAAGGGCGCATTTTCGTCCTCTACAAAACAGATTAGCCAAATAAATTTGTTCCTACGAATACGAAGAGTTTGTTACCAAAGAATGAATTGATGCCAGTACGTTTTTTGCGAATTAAGAACGATCGAGCCGCCAAACCATGGAATCGTGTCACTGCGCTCTATCCTCGATATCCTCTTCCAAGTAAAAGGTTTCGGCACATTCTGGAGGGCATCGGAAACACTGTCGGCACGGAATCTTTTGGTAGCTGGGGCACATCACGTGGTATTTCGGCTAAGTTACCTAACAAAGAAGCGTTTTTGTGGTTACCCCCGCCGTACACTGCCGTGGATATATAATTGATTGATTGTAGGGTTTAGCGCGCCGACGCAACGCAGGCGATGAGGCGCGCCGTTGTGGAGGGCTCCGGATTAATTTTTACCACCTGGGGATCTTTAATATGCGCCGAAATCACGTACACACGGGCGTTTTTCCTTTTCGCCTCCATCAGAAAAGCGGCCGCCACGGCCTGGAATCGAACCCGCGACATCGTGGATATATAGCGCGTGAAAATATTTGTGTTGTGTGTGGGCGCGTCATAATTTTTTTTTAGGCGCTTTCGAACCATCCTCCCTTCTCTTTGCTTGGGAGTCAAATACAGTATTCCCTCGTTATAACGAGATCCCTTATTCGAAATATCGCTTTATTCGAACTTCCTTCTGGTCCCAACCCCGAACGCATGCTTTTTAGGCCGCATTACTCGAAGCGCTCGAAGAGCCTGACCCGCTTAGAGCGAAGTGTCGAACCATTGCCCGCGACCCATCGGCAAATCAGGCGGTCAACATGGCCGGTCAACGCAAGCTGGTCTTTCCCCGGGCGATTTTCTGGAGTCAGTTCATGCTCGATTTGCGTCATCCGACTTTATACAAACTGTCCAACTTCGTGGTACGGTCCTTAAATTTTGTTCCTAGACATTGGTCAATGGCGTGGGCGCGACGGTGTGCGAACACCGACACTCGAACAGTAGAATTAGCAGTGTCGTTGACGAGGGAACGCCGAAAAGCGCTTGTTTTTGCAAACTTCACGTCTGCACACCTCGAGGAAAATTTGCCCAGTGATCATGCCAAGCGTCTAGTGCGAAAACTGTAAGTTTTCATGATTGCGCTGTGTACCCAGAGTGAGCGGGTAAGCGTTTTTTGAGCGCAACAAGCACAACCCTAGACTCTAGCCACGGCATTTGCGGCGGTTTCCAGCACGAAATTCGCGTATCATTCCGTGACGCCCGCACGCCTCCCTATAAATTGGCCACAGCCACTGCCACTTTTATGGGCAACGACCAGGGCCTCATGCATTGCTGGTCAAATCGGAGATGGGGTTGCTCGTGCCCGACAAAAACTTGAAACAGCAAAAACTCACTTCCCTTTTTGCACCCGAATAAATTTGTTCTTCTCTGAATACATTCTGTTTTGTTTCCTTGCAGTTGTGGTACAGTTAAAGCTCAATTTCTTAAGCTCTTCTCGATCGGTTGCTTATATCGAAATACCGCTTATAACGAAATTTTCCGCCGTCCTGCTGATTTCGTTATAACGAGGGATTACTGTATATGCTTTGGAGCTTGAACGGAATCTGACCAATTCGCATCGTTCATTAATTAGGCCCCATCGCACGTCGAACGCTGCCTCCTCAGTTGGGAATATCTGTTAAATGTAAATGCCGAATAAAAGTAATAGGAATGTACGCACGCATATGATGTTTTTGGCACTTTCAATCAACAGACAGAAACTGGTACTAGCTTCTATTTTGCGCACCTGTAATTTTTGTGAATTCCACGATTTGGAAAATTCGCTAACTTGAAGCTGCGGGAAACTTTTTCACTAGAATCCGGCTGCCAAACAGTAACTGCGATTGCATTCTTCATTACACAGGGCTTTCTTTTTTTTCGTTTTGTAATCGACCGCATACTCGGAGTGAATCGCGAGACGCACGCAGGGGAAAGCAACAAGGGATAACATCTGTGTTATGGCCAATCATTTTACTTGCGGCTGTTTGAAATTAAAAAGATAAGATCTTAATGCTTATTTATTCCAATGACCAAAGCCTTGCTTTACCCTCCCACCCCCCCCCCACCCAGGGGAAATAGGAAGACTCAGCCAGAAGTATTTAGGAACGGGTTTTTTGGTAAAGCATTTCCCTACAGCTTTTTTTTCTTTTTTCTTTTTTCTCGAGTCAGCCAGGACGGGTACATGCAGACCACCTTCAATACATGACGTGCGGGGATAACCACGTAGTTTTCACAATTAGCACAAACACTGCCTGTGGCGCCGCCGGGCTCTCCTGGAACGGATTTCACTGTCTCAACAATGCGCGAAATAATGGTTCCCGCGGTGGTAGCGAAACGGCTACTCTCGTTGCTGCGGTTTCATCCATCGGTCTCACTCGCGAAGGTAAGCGCCCGCAAATAGCCTAGGCTCCGTAGCCCGATTCGCGAAGAAGTCGGGCCGCCGAAATTAAAAGGGCCTATTTTAGTTCTATCGCAGCTTCAATTGTGAGCTGATGTACCCCGAGCCGCTGGATTTCATCGCTCTAACTGGTCGTCAAACCCCCATGCGCGCCCGCTCTCCGCGGCAGCAGCGCGCGGCACAGGCCGGCCGGCGGCCGCTCTCGCTCCCGCCGCTCGGGCGCTCCGATTGCTGCAGCGCCCTCTGCACAGCGCTCTGCGTGCATCAGCGGCGCGGACACGCCTCGAAGGCGCGCGGACGGCAGACTAGCTCATATTTCTAGGGACCATACCCCCACTGCGCATACCTGGCCAGGCACCGCTGATGATAATTGTGGCAGGATGCCCCTAGGGATTGGCCAACCAAAGAATCCATCACGAGATAGCTTCGCGTTCAACCACCGTCGTCATCTTCCTCGTAGGGGAATCCTGAGTAGTATGCGAGGCATTCCTCCTCTTCTCTTCGACGCTCCTCTCCTATCCTCTCCGGCATTCCTCCTCTATTCTGCGGGATTGCGCAACGAATGGCAACACCTGCGGTTCCGCGCGCGATAATGCGAAGCAGCTTAGGGTTAGAGATTTGGCGTTTATAATGCAATGCAAGCGAGTCTTGTCACCATTAGAAAATATGAACTCCCGTTATTTTAAGGATTTAGTTTGCAGATATCGTGCTTCCTTTGTTCGTAGAAGTGACATGCAGTCGCCAGGGTCTCACGAAATACGCCGCAAGAGGGTATTGGATCCTAGGCAATCACTCTCACGCCAAATACGTTTCGGGACTGTTTGCCAGAAAGATGCCTCCACACGTGTAAAGTTGCTTAGCTACATTTTAAGGCTGAAATCTGCATTATGGGCCTGCGTAACTAATTGACGGTGCGTAAGGAGGTCCTGTCTAACGATTAAATGGCCGAGGTCAAATGAGGACAATGTCAGGGTCTTTGATTTTATGTTCTAGTAAATATTTCTCAGTTTTTGCGCTATATCATTATGGGAGCCAAAGCAAAACAACCTTCTTTTCCTACTGAATCTTCGAAGGTTCATCTTGCAATCAAAATGTCAAAGAGACTTCTCGTCGATTATTGTCTATAATTAAAAGAAGACAAATCCTTCGTGCAGCAAGAACAGTTTCAGCATAAATGTTATGTTTTATTTCAGGCGTCACAACAAAGGTACAGGCCAGGGATATATCAAGGAGTTTTTTACCCCCTGATTTATTTTTCCCACACTTTTGTGCAACAAACTTTTGCAGTTTTGAAAATAGTGCGTGGAGAAGTGCAATAGATAATACGGGTTCACAAAACTCCTAGTCATCGTCAGTCCGGCGTTGCTAATCATCTGGGCACAGGTCACTGTCACGCAAAGGAACAGCGACGCCGCAGATGTCGTGAAATTGCCTCAGGCAGTGTGTGGGCACCAGGTCCTTTAGCGCCTCAGACACCCACAAGGTGCATTCTGCAACAATATAAAAACGGTATGTCAGTAGGTACCATCTAATGCCAGGACAAAGATGCCTGTTCGGTTCTTTCCTGAGCACTCACGCGGGGTCACCTTTGGTGCTGGCGTGGTAGCTCTGCGCTTGAAAAGCTCACGGTAGCAATCATATACGGGAACCTCAGTGGCCATGAAGGCACAATGGAAGTTTCTTCATTTAACAGATTTGGGTTTTTAATGCCGTCAATGCTTGTCCGGCAGAAAATGATGAATAATACACTGAGAAATAAATAATTTAGGTCAAAAATTTCCATCATCAACCTGCATTGCATGTGAGGTCGGCAATGACGAATTGTAAACAGGTACCTAAAACAAAAGTAAGTACGCAAACTGAGGCTGCCAATATGACGCAAAACAAATCTTTTAATTTTTGCCTGGTTTACCATACGCCTTCCTAGATAGCGGTGCAATACTGCTCGGAACCTCTGTCCACACTGGTTTGCTTCTCACTGTACTCAAACCTTGCACACTTTTTACGTGCGGCTGATACTGACCGCTTCGTCAAACATTGGGTAGCACTAGACAAAGTGGCGATCTCTGTTATGCCAGTTGGGCAATGCCATTTCCGATAAGCCCAACGCGCCCGACGACTGTGCACCGCCAGGCGGCATAGTGCGTGCCGTACGCACTGCAAGGTACTTCGATGTATACGTGTTCGTTCGTAAATTACATTGCTTTCCCCAGCCTCCGTCTTGCTATAAACCAATATGCACTAAATGTAAGCGCGAACAGCTCGTTCTACAAGCTTATAATACGCGTTTAACCTGTTGATTTGCGTTGAGTTTTTCCGGCATGAGCCAATCGCAATAAACATCCCATAATACGTCATAGGTTCAGCCCGGAAATATCGCTAGGTTTTGGCACAGCTGTTCTCTGTTTTCCTCTTTATTCAGCTTCTTTATGGGCAGTTTGCGGTAACAGTGGTGTCAGTATTATTATAACGAGACTATCTTTTGAATGACCAAAACCTGCAATGTGTCTTCATGGTTTCCTTAAATCCAGAAAAGGGAATATAGCGAGTGGAATAAAAGTGTCGTAAACAAGCCTGAAGACATAACTCTAGGCTTTGTTCGAGAGCCGCGACGTCGTTAATGCCCCAAATGAATGAGGAACGTGGATAAGGCTCCTGTCACATTTTTTGCGCTTGTTGGCATAGTTTTATCAGAGGTACTTGTTTACGCCGAATCTCTGTGGCCCTTGTTCTGCAGCAGCTTGTGAACAAAACCGCTAATTTTGGCAGTGAAAGATTCGGAATGTGTGATAGAACTTGTTGCAAAGCGGAGATTGATTGTCTTTGAAACGTTGTGAGTAAGACAAAAAGTGATGGTGTTTAACGCGTCGAAGGTACACCTGGCGCATCTGGCGCGCCGGAGTGGAAGGGATATTTATTCTTACCACCTACGGATCTTTAACGTGCGAGAAAATCTCTACACATGGGTGTTTTCGCTGTTCGCTTCCCCCTCAGAAGCGTCAGCCACAGCTGGGATTGATCCGGCGTCCTTTGACTCAGCGGCACAAGGCATTAGCACCGCGGCGGGTGCAGACATTTCATGCCTGAAACAGTGCCAAGGGCTTTATTTTTCCTTTATAATGCAAGAGCTGTTATTTGTGACATTCTGCTATAATTAGCGCATCTGCAGTTCTCTCAACGGGAAGAACAGAGGCAGAACGTTGTATTAACATGTTTTCCCGTACTTAACTGAATTGAAATCTGGGCCTCCGGCACTCACATAACTTGTCGTCTCAAAAAACACTACATGTTTTGCATGGTGCAAACAGAAAAGATTTTGGCAAGCAAGGGCAGGAAGTGACTCAAGTTGACTCCAATTTGTGTTTTTTTACCGAGCGTTCTACTGTTTTGCGAAATTCAGCACAGATTCCTGAACACCAATATTTTTCATCCGTCGTGCATGGCTAAAAGGCCTGCATAAAAGGCCGCACAGATCTGGTGTGTTGTAAGCTAAAAACACTTTTGCCCGTGCTACATACCCACGAAAAAACGTTTAAAACAGAGGCGAAAACAAGTAAATAACCTGTTATCCCTGCGCCTTTACTGATGCTATACTACTGTCATTTGCATGTCAGTATTGCGCTTCTCGCACTGGGTCGACAACTGCACCCACTGAAAAATGAATAACTGTTGCTTTTCAGAAATCTTACGGGCATTGTTCCGCAAGGGCACTTCGGTGACGGCGCAATCCTTGTAATCAGTGTAGGTGACATAACCATCATATACGGTGTCACCTGCGTTGAAAAATGAATGTTACTGGCCAGTCACAGAAGAAATTGTAAGCGCAGACTGAGATGCTCATAAATTGTGCAACCAGGAGAAAAACTAATGCATTTCCTCATAGACCGGTTGGCCGACCGAAAAGCTGTGATAAGATCTCTGGCATCACGACGCGTGCGTAAAATCGGGCTTACATCGTGTCAGAACGGTCACTTGAACATCGCGAAAAAGGAAAGGTTCTAGGTAAGACAATACACGCATGAATTATGAAGGAGCAGTACAATAGTATACCTTTGTCTCATGAACCAGGTATCACTTTACATTTACATCGTTCGTTGATGCGTTTACTTGTTTCGAGAAAAATAATCGTGTGCGTTCGTTCTTCATTTGCGATTTGCTTTTTGTAGGTTTGGCGATCGATTGGATGCGCTTAGAGCAAAGGTTGGGCGCACTTTAGTGGACGCTTTGATGAAATTTTCGCGTAGTTTTGATGTGATAAAGCTTTCGCGCTTCTCACAACTTTCTTAAGGAAGGGATGGTAAATCTTTTGTGCGACACAAAACTCAGGCACCTTACGTTATGGAATAGGCTCGCTTATCTTAGGCAGTAGGGTGGTTTTGATTTTGGCGAAACGTTATTTGACATTGATTTTGACAAGCTTAGTGAACGTTGTCTGCGTGGCAACGCGATGTCCCACCGAACCTATACACCACATCTTATATACACAATAACAAGCGGCAAACGTCCGCCGCTATAACTGCCACAAACTTCGCAGAGGGGAGCCGAAATGTCTAACAATGTAATCAAGGCCTAACTGGCCTTATAATGTCTCCGCCTCCTCTCGCAATACCGCACCTAACGGGAGTGCTTGGCCAGCGGCGTGTAAATTAAGGGGCTATATCCAGAGGCCCTACTATCTCCTTTGCGTGGGCGTCGCTGTCATAGAAAGAAAGCATTAAAAAAAACACCCTTCTGATTGGTTAACGCCCTCGTGAGAGACCTAAAAAGCCAATGCGGTGGGCTCTATATGAGACGGCGAAAATTCGGTGAAGTCATGATTATACGGTACCGGCATGCTCTATGCCCTTCTGAAAGTGATTTTTAAAATCACAGGAAAAGGTAAACGAGAAAAGAATAAAGAAATGACAAGTTTTAGCACTAGACGTTTATGTATGGGCCTCCGTGTTAACATTTACCAAAAACCGTGAAAGCGTTGATAGTTTCAGAAAAATGGCTTAAAATGAAAAGCTGTACCGAATTTCTCCGCGTTAACCAATTCCCTTGAATAAACATTTAACCCGCACATTTCCGAGGAATCTTCTCCGTTGAAATTGTCCGGGAATAATAGATATTTGCAGACATTTATTAACCAACATCTGTGCGTTTACCAAGGAGGCGACAAACATGAACAACTCCATACGTTGAACGGCACCTCCAGTTCACCGAAAAGCCAGGCGTCACCTCGGTAAGAAATCCACGTTAATATACCCTTTTGCACTGAAGCACAAACTTAACACAGTTGTGACGGCAAAAATGGTTTCTTTTTTGTTCTAGTGTTAATTTGCGCTAGGAAACTGGTAATATAAGCATAAACCTGCAAATAATCTTGGAATTCCTACTTAGCTGTTTTCTTAGAGCAGTGCTTAAAAACAAAACCTCAATGAGCGGCAATCCGCCTCGTCGCGTTGTGCTTGGGTCGGTCTCGCTTCCTTGCACGGTACACCTACCTGCTCTACTAGCACTCGCTGTACGGTAAAGCGGCTCGTCTACTTCTTGCAATGTGGCACATCACAAAGGAAATGAGCTTGCCGATACAACACAGCAGTTATCAGCGAATGTGCAACAGTACTTCTAGTGTCGCATTCCATCGCAGAGGGAGTTAAATTCATTCTTGAGGAGTGCAGATAGTGCGGAAAACTGAATACTTGCACTTACCATCGTTAACAGTGAAGGGTGCGGCGTCAGGCGTGTCACCCGCAGTATGATGCAGTGAGAGAATATATCTGCGACGCAAAGGTGACATACCTAAGGGGCTTTGCTGAATAAAGACCGTAACAGCAACAGCACAAAAGACAGGAAGATTTGGATATTATTAGCTTGCTTGCGGAAAAAGACTCGCGGGAAAGTTATTTCTTTTCCGAAAAAGGGCATTACCAAATCATTGGGCAACACGCATACCTGTTTCTTCCTAGCAAGCTTAAGTAAATACACATTTTGGGCTTCTTAACTACTGGTTTCGACGTAATGTACACGTTATGGTTTTGCGGGAAGCACTGTGCTTCGAATCATGAGTCTCCACACTGCTTTGCGCACTTGTAACCGTCGGTGCATTTCGAACAAAACGTAAACACGCGAGCCAAAACACCGCGTGGTGCTATGTTGATTTGGCACTTGCGAGACCCCGTAAGCCCCTGGGTTAGAAAACATCGTTTAAGAAACGAGAGTCGATTAAATCAGAACGAGAAAAAAGACGAACATAAAGATTCCCCCTTGCGCTGCAAGGAGGGTCGCGGAACCCCAAAAAACAAGCCACACAATTCCGTTTAGCTGATTTGAAGCGAAAATATATGGCTAGCTCTGTGAGCTCACCTGAAAAGAAAGCAGCACGAACCATGTTCAAGTATGACTGCTACAGAGTGTATGACAACCCCGCAATCGACAGTTTCGGCATAACAGCTTTCTTAATTCTAGCATCATTGTACATTGCCGCATATCCGCATTCTCTTGTGCTCCCTTGGTCTATGTTGTTGGATGGCACTGGTAGCCTACCTGAACTAAGTTTACGTGAACGGGTTCAAGCTTCCTTAAAGAACTACTCCAGATGAGAAACTTCCCTTATAATCAAGCTTCTAACTCCGTTTCCCGAAGGTTTATTGGCCGCAGGAGTGGGCGCCGTGTGTATGCTACGGCCTTAAGTTCAGCCTATCATCACGCATCGAAATACAAAGTCATAAAAGCCTACCCGGAACCCGAGGTACCATGCGTGTGACCTTGTTTCTCAAGTATTCTTCTTGTTTGAAACGTTCCCGCCCTCGTTATTCCATTTTCTACTAAGGAATTGTGATGAAGACCCATTCTTCCAGTACCCTCTCACCTAGGTTATTCTACTCTCACGACGCTGTACGGGCGTATAAAGTGTGCCCTGAACCGATGTCAGGATTCGGGTTCGATACAGATTGCACCTTAAACCTTAACAAACGTGTTCTATCTGCCACACCAAGCCTTTTCCCACAGCTCGCCTCCCCGTTAAGAGGTCATGAAGGAAAAAGCATCTGTGGCCAGTTTGGAGTAAGCAGCACTTCAAAACTTACTCCCCTCAATTTTAATCCCGAAAGAAGTTTCGGTCGCCAAAATAACGCAAGCAATAAAAAAAAACGTTGAAATTTCGCGCTGAAAGTGACGTAATATGGGAAGGAGGGACGCAATATGGGCCAGCGCAAAAACATTTTTGTGTGTGCAACTGCGCATTGGTATTCATAGGTTACGAATAACTGGAAACTGACACCCCGCCGCAATCGTCCAGTCGCGCTTCTTTGCGGCTGCATTGGTTGTGTGCCGCCAACCGTAGGAACAAGATTTTATGACGCCATATATAAATCGGTGGAAAGTGGCTTGGACATCAACATTGTTTCTTATGTTTTCTTACTGTCTAAATTATTCGAATTTGTATGATTGTATGAGGGCGCAGCAGTATTTTTAATGATCCATATACGTATTTGTCTTCATGGCCTTTTTAAGAAAGATGACGAGTAGCCTACGAATAACACACGCTGTTGTTTTTCTTTAACGTTAAATCTAGCGAGACTTCCTTATAATGGCTTCACGATCATCAGGACGTGGAAGTTAAAAAAAATCATTTCATAATTTTTTAAAACAGTGACACATGAGTTCTCTGGTCCAGTATCATAAAAGCGTTACCATAAAAAGAAAATTAAAATTAAAATATTCGCTGGAAATTATGAATTACGAGCAAAGGTATAAATTTTGTAGAAAAATATGCATTGAGTGCTTTAGATAGGTAATCATTTTTTTCACATTTGAATCAAGCGTTTACGGGACCATTACTACGTGAGTGTAGACCTTTAACAATCGTTTAAGTTGCAGCAACAAAGCTTGCATTTACTAGCGCCCTCCTAGACCGAGACGCAATTTACGATACATTTAAGGTGAAATATCGCTGACTTTTCCACGGGCCATCGTTTAAAGCTACTTCCACTCCATTTTCGTAAATCGTACGCAAACTAGTGCTCAAAGCTTCCCGTGTGATAAAGCAGATCTGTGCTTTGCAACGTGTTTTGGAAACATGTCTGTCTCTCCTAAAGTCGACCCAGCAACAGTGCCGTAAAAATATCTCCGTACTAAAATCGAAATAGTGGCCTTGCGGTAGTTGCAAGTCTAGTGCGGCTAAACAACCTCATTTACGTAACTGTTTGTCTTTGGCAATTTCGAAGTTTGAAGTTAGAAGTTTGAGTTTATGATTTTATGATACAATATATTTTATTGGCTTCGAACAAAAGCATCCAACGAACTTGAATGCGGACAGGGTAGCCCAGTTGATCACACAAACATCAATCACCCAATCTGCTTACCACAATAGGCAGAAAGCCCCTGGCAGTGCAATTAAATTACCAATCTTTGCATAAACTATGCTCACAAAAATAACGCCTTAAAAGCACATACATAACGAAGAAAAGGTCACGCAGCATACGGAAAAAAATCGATAACGGTAATAGCGTGATTTTCTTGATTGTTAACGGAAAAGAGAGAACACACAAAGAGAACAGACAACGCAACACACAACAGTGAAAATAACATTACAGAATGACAATGCACACTACTCTATGTTTACACGTTTCTTCAGTTTACTAACTGAACCTTCTGCGGAATCTCTAAAAATTTATTAAAGTGAATAGGTGCATTGAAGGCTCTTGTTCTTTTACCTTCCCTGTGTAAATTCTAGCTCTGATGAAATGTTCTATATGGCAGCGGTCTCCAGACTTTGTTCGTTATATTGAATTCATCTAAAAAAAAGTGTTTCGTGCGCTATGTAGCTGCCAGACGTTTTTGCAGTGTCATTATAGAGTGAATAATCCGTATATCTCCAAGGGCTCCCGTTCTGCATGTGGGGCCATAAGAAATGTTTCTTGCTATTTTATGAACATTTTATTAAAATAATTAATTTCTTCGTGGAAACCCATCCATTACTCGTTATACCGCATCTCAATATCAATTCACCCCGAAATTTGCATAGTCACCTGCGTAGACTGAAGGCACAAATAATTTTTAATTTATAAATAACTCCAAAAAACAGCTCCAAGTTTTCGCGGAACGTGTTCAATATAATAAATAGACAAGCATTGATCACCGAGGAAACGACCTAAATATTTTGTTTTTGTGAAGTATTGAGGGATTGGCATGTATGATTGTTGCAAGGGTATCCACGTATGAAACGTTCAAACCAATAATCATATTTTTGTAAGCTGCGAAAACAAGTTAGTTGCGTTTTCTCGCGATTTATAAAAATACATTTTCTTTGAAACCGTGATGTTATCTCACAATAGTTGGATTCCATCCATGTAACTCTCTCCAGCCAATAAAAGTGCTGTATCACCTGGTGCGCCCTGGAATAATAAATATTTAAATTATAAGTGTACTAAAATTGACCCTAGTGGAACACCATAATTCAATGGTTACTAGTCAGTATTAGTGTCATTATTCCTTACAACCAGATGTCTATATCAGGATATCAGGTTGTACACGATATTCTGCAAATTTGTACGGAACATCGTGCCGTGTTCAAATGTGCGCACAAGCTATGGTGAAAAAGAAAAGCAAAATGTGTATGTTTTGAGGATTACGGTTGTATCATTTTGATTTATGTGCCCCGGAGCTACAGAAGAATTTGTCCACGCAACCATCCTTGTGGTTACTGTAGCGGCCACTTCGTCATCAAAAGCAAGCGCGCACCATCATCATCATTGGCCGCTGGCTCCATCGTCAGCAGCGCGTGGCCTCGGCACGCACGACGAGCCACGCGAGAAAGGACACCCAGGTTTCCACGCTGCTTGGGCACGGCCTAACGGAGCTTCCCGAATTGCGGGGCTTCTGCTGCCACCGAATTTCTCCACGCTGTTGGAGCCCTCGCACCCACAGCCGCAGAGGAAATTAATGTAGGCACCGATTTGGTCGTGCGGCTGACCCTACATTTATTCACAGAGGAGCTTTGGTGGCAGCAGAAGCCCCGCGAGTCGGGAAGCGGCGGTAGATCGTGGCCAAGCAGCGTGAAAGCCCGGGTGTTCTTTCTCGCGTGGCTTGTCGTGCGGGTCGAGGCCACGCGCTACTGATGATGGAGGCAGCGGCCAATGAAGATGATGGTGGGCGCTTGCTGTCGATGACGTAGTGGACGCTACTAGGCTCCCCCCCCCCCCCCCCCAGCGCGGAGCGCGACAAAAGAAAACAAGAACATGAGCAAATAGCGCTGGAAGCTATATCGACAGGGTAGCACGGGGGTAACGAAGGCTGCATAAGTATATGTACACGTGTGTCCACGGTCAATGTCCTTGAAAAGTCCACGCCAAAGGGGATCTAACTTAAGATATCAAAATGGTCCAGTGACTTTGAGCCAGTGCAGTTGAATTTGAAAGGATACAGTCGAGCGAAGCATTGATACGCACGTTGGACGTGGAACCGGGAGATTACGTCGATGATGACTGCGGCGGTTGCGTGGTGCGGAAGTCGAAAGCAGGTTGTGATGAGCCGGAAAACCACGACGGATCCAGCGCACGCGCCTCCGGCGTTTGCAGAGCCGAAGCAGGCGGTCGACGTAAAATTCCTGCTGTGTTGCCAGCGCAGACCACCACCTTCGGGGTGGGCGCTTGCGGTGTCGGCGGCGATGTTTACGCACGACGGCGCACATGAGTGCACGTGGTGGCCGCGTCAAGACCGGGGAGGGTGCGTTTCCGTCAGATGGACCTTGTGCATGATTCTTCGGACGTGCAGGACTTGTGTCTTGCCAACTCTGCGTCCGCTCAGCCATGCTCCTCACGTTAGAGCGGCACCATCGAGTGGTCTGGGCAGGCAACGTAGAATAGACTAGAGGAATGTCGGTAACGCCTTCCTTGATGTCGGCGTTGCGGTAACAACCGGTCACGCGGGGCTGTGGCAGCAGCTTGTCGGAGGACTGGTTTTCGTCGCCGTTGGTAACGAGTGCCACAGTGTGCGTCTCGTACGTGATATGGGGCGACGGCAGGGGAACCGTAGTGCACGCGTCAGCTGCAGCACAAATGGTTGAAATGCGTGGTGAAACAGTCTTTACCTGAAGTATCCAGGCATGTGGAGGAACACGGTGTCGTGTTTGCCGAAATTGCACCTGGCTTCTCAGGAGCCGCTTGCATGAACGGTAGTAAACACGGTTTCTTCAGCAGCCAGCCCGGGGCTTGAGTGCTGCGGGCTGGCAGCGCAGATACATTGGGTGACAGACTTTCAGAGTGTGACGTGCAGTCCTTCATTGTCGTTGCCTCTGGGCTGCCGTCCACTGGACATAGCGAGGTCGTAGTAGTAGTGTCGTCACGGGTTGGTACCGCCGACGCCAGCATGCTGGTGCTAGGAACTAGGTCCTCGACAGGGGTGGTGCAAAACTGGACGGCTGGGGCGGGTGGTTTGAGATACCGACGGTAGCGCGTGAGGACGACGACCCAGAGCTGGTCGTAGGGCTGGGCATTAGGCTCCAGCAAGGTGGCGGCTAAGCTTGATGGAAGGAGCTCGTACATCAGTGAGTAACGGTCCTTCTGCGCTGTGATGCCATAAAGGTCGAAAAAGCACTCCATCTGCATAAGCCACACCTCGGGGTTTTTGGGGTAGAACGGCGGGCGAGGTGGAAAGGCCGTTGTATCGAGCGGCGTGGTGGAATCCCTACGAGTCGAGTGGCTGTGTACAGCTGGCTTGGAGTGGCCGAACGTGGAGGAGCGACGTTCAGCAAAGCTTGCTGGTGGTGAAACGTTGCTTCGCTCTCGCGTGGAAAATTCGGCAACTGCAAATTTTTATTTTGCAGTTGCCATCAGCAACTAATGCGTTTTTTTGTCTGTTAAACATATACATATTCATTACGCTTAGGAATCAACGTTTGCTATTGTCATTAATATTTCTGTTACTGTTGACGCGCTTGAAATCATTCATTGGAAGTTATTACCTCGCACGATTAGTATGCAATACAGCGTATCAACATAACCTCACCGAAAAGCGTATGGCCATCACGCTTCGCCGTTCCTTGCCATTTACCGCCGCTCTATTAAGCCTAGGCCATTTTCTTATAATTAACATCGATATTTTGTCCCGTGGCACCATCTAAAGGACCCACTGACTGCAATGACTTCTGTTTTGGAAATCTAAGGCTGTTCACAGACATATGCGCGAAAGGGCAACGACGGCGCCATTACAGGGGATTAACGACGCAGCAAAGACTAACTGCATGCGTTTTGTCTTCCCGTTACTCCTTATAGATCAGTGGGGACGAACAGTAAGTCCGCATTTGTGCACACGGCACATACGCTTCCACAGATACTCCCCTTGAAGATAAACGGTTGCCCGCGAAGGCTAACGGCTGTATTTTAGTCCCTATTTTAGTCCCTATTTAAGTACTTTTTGCCTAAGAGTGTAGGGCCGCTCACCGTTTTAGGTGCTCACAGCGTAGGTCGGCCGGAAGCAGGGTGGGTGGTGGCGCGGCAGCGCTCGGTCTGTGAGTCGATGTGGCATATGAGGAAGTTCGCTTCCATTTTTAGGAACGAGGCTCGTGGGTAGCGTCGCTCGAAGGCCGGGTAGGTCGGCAGTGGGCAAGCGAAGTGGGGCTCCATACTGCCGACGTCCGGGTCATCAATTAGTGTAGGCGCCGATGTGGTCGTGCGGCTGACCCTACATTTATTCACAGATGAGATTCGGTGGCAGCAGAAGCCCCACTAGTCGGGGAGCGCCGGTAGATCGTGGCCGAGCAGGGTGGAAGCCTGGGTGTTCTTTGTCGAGTGGTTCGCGTGTCGAGGTGACGCGCTGCTGACGATGGAGGCAGCAGCCAGTGATGATGATGGTGGGCGCTTGCTGTCGATGACAAAGTGGCCGCTATAACTTCACCCCAATTTGAAAAAGCGCCCGATATCAGTGTCGGTTTCCGTAATATGCGGTGCGGAATTATGTAATCCTCCAGCGTTCTATTAAAATTTTAGGGCTCATCGTGGTTCGTCATGGCAATAAAGTATCTTATGGCAAATTTTGGAGTTTTCCTTATATTCATATCTGAATCTAACGTTCGTTTTTTACGTGTTCATAACTCCCGTTCATGGATTGAATGGTTACCTTTCTTGTCCAGGACCCGTGCTAAGAGACCAATCATACGTGACGGTCTTAGCTACAGGATCAAAATTTTGACGTCTCGCCGTCAGGCATTCGAAGATTGTGTCGTTGTCGTTGTCAGCGATTCCGATGGCAAACGGGAATACCGCAAATGCCTGGGAAAAAACGGTTGAAAAATGAAAAGACAAATTTCTGTTGGTGTATTCGGCGTGTAAAACATCCTGTTTTTATTTTGTATCTTTCCAAAACTTGCAATTTTTTTTCAGAATGTTGACGCATAAATGTTGGAGTATGTGCGCCGCAAGCAAACACTCTTGTGCAAATACGAAGTTACGCTATACAAAGCTTTTCACGGGTAAAACTCTATGAAATATTCAGCAAACGTAAATATTTCAAGCGCTATCTTTTACTGCACACTAAGTCCCTTCTTTTAGGTTTGAGGCCAAATACCAAAAACACATTTTTACTGGGTGCTTTCCCGCAGCATACTTTCTGTTGGAAGGCCACTGGCATTTCGGAGCAACTATGTAACAAAGAAGTCAAAAGTAATGAGACGACACGATAGCGGAAAGTCCGAATTCAAGCCTGACCTCGTCGAAGGCTATGGCGTTATCGATTAGGATGCACAAGATTGGTGTATCTTTCCTTCATGGGGGAATTGTGTAACTTCGTTAGACTGTTACAGGAAAAATGTAGTGATAGGTCGCGACAAATAAAACTTCAGAATAATCGTTTATTTGTACCTGCGGGCGCACGGGTTCAGAAATTCGTCTCGCCCGTCCGCCCCTACTCGCGAAATAATCTTTTGTAAGAAGATTTCAACACATTTTGGTTGCATTTTAAATACCTGACTCAAGCGTGGATTCTCCGGCCCAGTTCGTACCGACAAACAACGTCGGAGGGGCGTGTTGTAGTGTTTAAAAGCAGCAAAACGTGGCGGACAGCCAGTCCGACGTGAATCACAAATCAAAAAATGACAGTGCATTCAAACGTGCGCTCAAGCGCTTTTTGGGCAATCCGCCCTATCCGAAAAATGTAGAGTAGGCTTTCCTTGAAATATTTCTTCACAAAGGTTTCATTCATGCATGAAGCCCTTTTGCGCAACATTTTCTTGCCCCTCGCCCTTTCCATCTGCAGTGATACCTTACTTACTTCCTTGAAAATCAATGCAAAAACGTCCCAATTTTAAAGTCACGGCATCTACTGTCGAAAGCGGTGTTTTTACTAATAAGAGCAGAAGAAATGCATCCGACCACTTAGTGATGCGTTACAGTCGTGCTAAACAACGACGGGCTCCAAAATGCTCTCCTCAGATTAATAAGGTGACCTAATATTGAAAACTGTTGTACCAACAAGAAAACCTCCTAGATATAAACCGAAAATTACCATGTTCTGGCGTCCCCACAATAAATACTAAAAAAATCTCGGCAGTAAACAACGCAACTTCTGCAAACGACAACATCAAACCGGAATAAAAAAATTGTGTTCGGCTTCGTACTCGCCGGGACCGCATACATAAAGTCCTGCCTTCCTCAGTGCCGAAAAGTCAAGGCAGATGTTTCATTTAAATGACAACATGGCCTAGCCGTTGACTGAATCCAGCGATGATTAGACTATTAGACTATTACACTGGATCAACCCCCAAGAGTTCTTTGAATGTACGTAGTGCAAAATAATGGTGTGTGAATTCTTTTACGAATAGTACAAATCTATGCAAGAATTGCGCCTACATTTATTCTGTGTAACACGCAAGCGTTTCTCTTGAGCAATATTATGTTAGTTTAAAAGGCGTTTCGTACCTTGAAAGCATCTGGAACTTCACGTTCAAGCTTGTGGGGCCCCCAACCTCCATCGGACGGCAATGGCAAGTAGAGGAATGCTAGGGATACTACAAGGAGCTTGATTGTGTCCTCCATGGCGACAGTCACTGGTATGCGTAGAGTGCCGCCAAGTCCTTTTATACTCCATTTTGCAGAACAGACTAGATAAGGGAATCGCTGACCAAGACATGTCGGACGTGAGTCCTGCCAAACTCGCTTTGTTTTGACTGGTTGCTTTTTTTTTCTCATAGACACACCGCCATATTTCTTATTGTAGACATTTTCAGGTTACGTGAGTGAGTTGATAGCTTCACAGAAATATCGAGCGACACAATAACTCTTGCGCGAAATAAGTTCAATTAGAAGGTTGCTCAAAAACACGCATTTATGTCAATATTTGACCTTTCTGAAAACAGTACGTGCGTTCAACAGATTGTTTTACGGGCATACGGTGTGCCCAAGTCAAGTGACGCGCCGAGTAAATTGGCTTGTCACTCATCCTTGAAGTTGAACGTCACACCCGGAAATTCGTGGCACAAAATGTATTTTTGCAGGTTCGATCGCTGCGGGGTACTTTGAAAAGTGGGTTACGTACAATGGGGACGTCTTGCGAAGTATGCGAAAGTTGTGTGATGTCACATGTTCTGAGAGAAATACTTGCCCGGTACGTTTAAAATACAGGTCAATGGTTTTCGGGCAATTCCGCTATTCCTACACGCGACTTACGTGTCTTGTATAACGGTTATTTGTCCTAAGAAAATCAATCGACTGCGAGCAGTAATTATTCTAAGGTACTACGACCATCTTTACATAAACAAGACACTGCTTTAGGAATGGCTACCCTGATAGAATCTCCGTATTAATTTTTATACAATGTAAAATTTAGGTTGCACATTTCCGTATGAGTTGCGGAGTTTTACGCAGTCTTAAACCGCTGGAATCATTAACGTGGATACTTGAGGGAGCTGGAAGGGTACAATGACGGAGTTTAAAAAGTGCGTGCAAGGAAGCAACATAATGAAACATATGCATTTTGATTTGAGAGTAAAACAAGCAGGTCAAAATATATGAAAAAGAACAAAACCAGACTAGCCCAGAGTATGGGGCCATTCTTATCTCAAGAATATGGGGTCATTGCAGGGGTAATTGCTGGGGACATTGTGGGAATCGTGAAGCGGGCTGTTTGTATTCGTACATGTGTGTCTAAACTTCGATATCTTGAAATGCTGCATAGGAAGTTTTATCAATACACAAACACAGCCCGGGACGCAAGCTACCAGCACTTGTCTGTTTGTGCAACGTGGTCCATTGTCTTTCACGAGCACCCTCACGGAATCACTTCCTCCTCTAAACCACAAAACCAGCTCATAATCACATTTCTCGAAAAGTTCAAGTGGGAGTAATGCTGATTTTTTCTGGTGCCACTCGCAGCCCCCATTGGCGTTCCCAGCGACTGGAACCACAGTACGCTTATTTTATGAGATATGTTTTTAGCCATTTCTTGTGACTGCTTTGTGAAGAACTGAGCAGTGTTTTCTATCGCCAACTTTAATATAGCTCGCTTCACTGTCATCCTTATCCTTTGCTACGCCACCTATCTTTATATTAATTTTACTTTACATGCACGGGCCCTTGAAATCTTTTTCACTGTTTTGGTTTGTGTTCTCATTCTCTGAATCTTCTTGTTCGTACACGCTATTGGCGCTGTATATGCTCAGCTTGTGTTTTTATACTCAGTGCATGAAGTGAGACGTAAGGGCACAAACGGCCAGACTACACTGTTGTTGTTTGGAAGAGGTAGGGCTGCATTTCAAATGGAGGCCAAAATGTTCTTTTGGAAAAATGTGCTCGACTTTACAGGATACTCGACAGTGGCGAAAAGCTTGCCCGACAGCGAGGGAGTGTAGGATCGTTTCTCGTTCAGGCAGGATGTGGTGGAACAAAAGTTCCTTTCACAGGAATGGGGCAAATTTATATTCTCTTTTAAAGTATACGTGATAATTTTGGCGTATGAACCCGAGTATCTATTCTTCCCACGTTTGTAATAACCGCGCTCGAAGCCTAACGTTTCAGATTATTTTCTGAAGCACCCAGTACAGGCTGCGGCTCCTTTTAGCCAACATATTTATTTTCGCACACCACTATATAAAAAACCATTTCTAAGAGCACACCACCGAAAAATGTCGGGGTAGATAGTTCTCTCCGTTAAAAAAGTGCCGACATAGGCGAACGAAGTGGTTATAACACACGCGTCTTGTTCACGCTGTGGATGGCCAACCCATTCTACCTGCGTCGTGTCGGACTATACTCTGCTAGAATTATTCGGCTGTTTTTTTGCGGTGGGTTCTAGTGCGACGTTAGCGAATCTTTGCCTGTGCAAAAGCTATGGTGAGTTATTCCACTCCAAACCCTCACTTTAGTGTAAAACGTGGCTGTATAGAAGTAACAACAAGCATAATTTTGTGCCCGGGAGTTGGCGGTTCGCTAATACCCATACTACTTCTTCTTGAAGTTTTGTTACGATCATGTAAGACCTTTCTTTTGCAAAATCCATATCCTACGGTGGAAATGCGTGTGGCCAAATTGTACTACAGCAGCCACTGTCTGCGTGTTTTACACTTGTTCATGATACGGACCTACAGTATTCAAATGAACCAAGAAGCCTTACACCTGTAAATGTTAGGAGTTTGTAACCACTTCATTGTTGATTTGTACTGACACCAAGAATAATAAGTTGTGGGAAGTCACGAATGAGTCGACACATTGCCTATAATATGCAAAATTAATATACCGTAGCACTTAACACATGGCAGTGCTAACTCGACAGATGGAATGACTTGTTCGGATTGGATAAACAACGCCGCCTGTAGAACGTTGCCTGTAAAATAACCAAACAGCGCCTTTCCTCTGACCCCCCTGCAATTTTTTCAAACTCTAGCTCTGTGTGTGCTCTCTGCTCGGGCAGATGATGATGATTATTATAACGAGTAATGGCGTACACTTTGAATGTGGGTTACGGCATGCGCCCTGTCGCCTCCGTTAGAGATTTGACTACTCAAGCATATATCTCCCACTAAAATCGCACTCGCATTTCGCTTTATTTTCGCCCTGACGCTATCTCTGGCTGTAATGAACCTTAATCAATTTCTGCCTTGATTTTTCCAACCAATAGTCTAATATGTTGTCACTAATATCCACGGCTAACCAGTTAATACTTCTCTCAACGATGAAACCCCTTGCTGCAAAAAAGAGACCGTTCCCCCACCTCAGCTGAGTGGATCGTTGCGCATTCCCTTAGTATGTTGTTGGTTGTTTCATCTTTTTCATAGCCCACACATGCCTCATCATGAGGCATATATTTGCTCATATGGGTTCTTGTCCTCAAGCAGAAAGCTCACGCTTCATAGAAAGAAACTGCACTTAAAGGACAAGACAATTAGAAAGGGACAGAATGGTTCCTGTCCCGTCCTGTCCATTGCTTATTGTCTTGTCTTTCACGCGCAGTTTTTCTACCCTTGAAATGCAGTACCAGCTAATCCAAGAACACGCTGTTCAAGGAGAAGCGCATGGCCTATGGTGTTGTCGAAGAGTGCTTTCCTGATGTATTGTTTGCTGGACTTGTAAACTCCCAATGATCTCTTCTATGTGATCGTTTACGCCCACAGAACCACATCCGTTACGTTTACGTTGGGAGTGGCATGCGTCAGCTCAGCATCCATTACACTACGAAGGAATTAAACGTGCTACGCATGCACCGCTGATAAGCAGCAGTATCGCGTGGCTCTTGCGCATATATATATGTATGTGTGTTTCTTTCAATAAACTTTTGGTTCCAGAGCTCGTGTGTGTCTATACCTGTTCCTTTCTGTCCGTGTCCCAGCTGCGCTGTCGTCCCGTAATTATATTCAAACAACCAGCCTAAATAGCCACTTTAGTGCATTTCATTTTTTGGCTGTCCACACTAGAATATCTGTCCGAGAGGCTCGCCAGGCCAACTCTGCGGCTGCAGGAGTACGACATACGTTACACATCGATCCGGCCGCAAACACTCTGGTACAGATGTCCTCTCCCGTTCTCCAATGTCGGTGTACCCCCACTCGGCGCGCATCCTAACTGATGACGCTAACTTGTCACCGCTTTCTTTCACCGCACCGCACATCACCGCGAAAGGACCTCTGGGTTATTTCCCTCATCTCTTTGCTTTCTGGCGCTTCACCTACCGAAGGATCTCAGGCTCTGAGCAGGCAAGCTTCGCACTTCACACTTTGTGACGAGTTGCTGTATCGAGGCAACTACAAAAACGAAGGGAGGAAATGGTTGCTTGCCATTCCTCGTCATCTGCGCCTCAACATCTGTGACTCCCTTCATGCCGATCCGACATGGGGCCATGCAGGGGTGCTAAAAAGATACTAGCGTATCCGCCTGCACTATTACTGGCGAGGCATGTGCCACTTCGTAAAAAAGTACGCCCGATCGTGTAGATACTTCCAGCGCCGCAGGTCACCAGCGCCCTTTATTGGTCCGCTGCACCCGCTTGCTTGCCCAGCGAAACCGTTTGATTGTGTAGGCATTGACCTATATCATCATCATCATCATCATCATCATCATCACCACCAGCCTATCTGCGCCCACTGCAGGGCAAAAGCCTCTCCCATTAATCTCCAATTACCGCGGTCCTGTGCTAACTGCGACCAATATATCCCCGCAAACGTCTTGATCTCATCTGCCCATCTAACTTTCTGCCGCCCCCTGCAACGCTCGCCTCCTCTAGGGATCCACTGTGTTACCCTTAATGACAGCGGTTATCTTGCCTTCGCATTACATGCCCTGCCCACGTCCATTTTTTTTATTAATCTCTACTAATATGTCCGTAACACGTGTTTTTTCCCTGACCCACTCTGCTCTCTTCTTGTCCCTTACTGTTACACCTATCATTTTCCGCTCCACTGAACGCTGCATCGTTCTCAATTTGAGTTGAACCCTCTTAGTGAGCCTCCAGGTTTCTGCCCCGTAGGTGAGTACCGGTAAGATGCAGCTGTCATACACTTTCTTCCTCAGCGACAATGGTAGGCTGCTATTCATTATCTGAGAATGTCTGCCATATGCACCCCACCCCATTCTTATCCTTCTAATTATCTCTGCCTCGTGGTTGGAAACTGCGGTCACAACTTGGCCTAACTAATGAGCCTTCTAATGAGCCTTTGCCAAACACAGCCGCCAGGAATAGATGGATAATTGCTGCGGTCGAAAACCTAACGCGCTACGCTGAAACGGTGGCGCTGCCGGCCACGACAGCACCCGACGTCGCCTCCTTTCTATCACGTTGCTTGAGACTGCGCCATGGGGCGCCTCAAGATCTACTGAGCGACCGAGGACGCTTCTTCTTATCCGATATTGTCACTAAGCTCCTCACTGAGTGTCGTATTGCCCACGGCACAACGACTGCATGCCACCAGCAGACCAATGAGGGCTTTAATCGAACTCATGGGGACATGCTGCCAATGCATGTCTCCGGTGGCCACGATGACTGGGACCTCGTGCTCCCCTACGTGACTTACGCATATAATACGGCCATACAGGCCACAACGCGCTTCTCTCGTTTCTACCTACTCTACGGACGAGAACCATCATGTACTCTCGACACTGCGCTTCCTCATCGCCTGGATATCTCGGAGAGAGCCCCAGCATCAGATGCTGCCAAACACGCGGAAGAGTGCCAACTCGCGAGGACTTTCACAGCTGAAGACCAGTCGCGGCGAAAATCCCGCCATGACGACATAGATGTAGCACCGACTTATTCGCCAGGGCCGATGGTAAGGCTTTCGATTCCTTCAACTACCTTAAGATCGTCCAACCATTTTCTCGCGAAGTATCATCGCCCCTACTACGCCCTGGAGCGTACGCCACCTCTCAAATACATCGTTGAGCCTATGACCCTTTCTTCAGATCTTAACCACCGTGGGTGTGAGACTGTTCATGTGCAGCGTTTAAAACCCTATCACGGGCCTCTGCTTTCGTCTGCTCAGAGATTCGCCTGGATATCGTCTACTTCACGGGGGGAAATCGTAACGGAAACGACAGGACATTCCGCAACAACGCCAGTGCGGTGCGCCATCCCTTATAATCACCACCGCCATGCTTTTGCCATACCCTCATCTATCATCATTAGCAAGATTCCGAAGAAGCGGATCAGATTTCTCGGCATCGCCCTCACGGCTTCCTCAGTGTTCGAGCTCACCTGAGCACCCTTTACAGTACGTACAGGCTGAAATCGGCATTGCGAACTTTGCTAACTACTCGACGTCGTATAAAGGGATTCCAGCACTTTACGCAGCACAATAGATAATACGCTTGTTGCAGTCTTTGATTACACGCCCGAGTAATCATAGAGGCCAGAATTCCCCGAGATCATTCCGGGAGTGATAGAAAAACAAACTAACAAACTTGATTTCCTCAAGTGTTTTTCTTACACTTCAGAAGCCATCTGGGTCATTATAGTCGAATTCTCAGAACACCAAAGCTCCGTACACCCCAAACGCATTTTTAACGTAATTGTCGCAGTTGCGTTTTGAAGCATATAGTATTCTCCTTGGTGCATGCAGTAAACATCCGATGCAAGAGTTGGTAATGTGGCTCTGCTTTTTGCACTTAACCGGCAAAGGTTCAGGCTACCCATTAATGCGTAAATAAGGGGCGCTGCTTTATTTTGGCCAAAACGTTTTAGTGAAACAAACATTAGCATTTTGTGAAGAGTAAGCAGAAAAGCGTGATAACTAGTAGAGATCCAAAATAGCACTGGCCGTCGCCATCCTTATACTGCTAATCATCTGGGCACAGGTCGCTGTCACGTAACGGAACAGAAACTCCGCAGATGTCGTGGAATTGTCTCAGGCAGTGCGTGGGCACCAGGTCCTTTAGCGCCTCAGACACCCACAAGGTGCATTCTGCAACAACATAAAAACGGGTACTTCAGTGCGTATCATCCAATGGCAGAAACAGGACCTCCGTCATGTTCATTATTCATCATGTTCATTCTCATCAGATTCAGCAGCGTCAGTGAGTCGCACGCTGTCCAAAAAGAGACCATGGCATGGCGAATGCGAGAAATTAAAATAGACCAGACCAACTGGATTGTGGTAGTGTCCAGACGGGAGGAAAATAACACGAGTTAAGAGGCGGGGAAAGGAATTAATCGTCCTAACCAAGATTTATAAAAATGATGTTAGCAATAAACAAGCGGTTAAGTTACAACGTGAACAGCCTCCCTCGCGAAATACAACCTGCACTGTAGAACATCAGCTCCTCAATAATCCGGACTATGGAGTATTAGGTCATGTAACGGGCCCCCTCGATACAGAAATTGCTGTAGTAGGACCTCCTCCCCGAACAAATATACTTATTGAAGAAACCAGCTCCCTAGGTGCCTACCCCAGCAACGTTTTGACAGTTCCAAAACACTAACGGCCGAAGAAAAGGGTATCGTAGAACGAGGTCTAACTTTCTGTCCCACAAATACCTGTGTGAATGAATAGAGAAACATAAAGATCGCAATGAATTTTCTCGGAGAATGAGACTAAGAGAGTTTTTTTCGGATAAACAGGACCAACTTGATATTAACGAGCGCATTCCCCAGCCACCTAGCACTTGAACTCCAGATGTAGATCAGACTCCAGAATTAGATCTGTACTTAAAATCAGTATTAAGATAAATATTGACAACAACTAAGCAACCAAACAAACGCAAGAACCTAACTCTGTCACAAGAGGTTACCCTTAATACCCTATCAGCCAGAACCGACATATTCATAAAGCCAGCCGACAAAGGTGGTAGCGTAGTTGTTATACAGATGGGAAAATAATAAATGAAGCTTATGAGCAGCTCAACAACGCTGGCCACTACAAGCCCTTAGATAACGATCCGAGCCAGGAGTGCAGCCTAACAATCCTTCAAAGCCTCACAGATCTGCGATCTATAGATTTTATAACAACCACTGACTTAAACTTCATGAAATCGAATAATAAGAGCGCAGAACGTTTTTTCCTCCTCCTAAAAATCCACAAAGTCCCCGTAGAATCATTATTTGCGGCCGACACTCCTGGCAGGCCCATAATTTCGAATAACAATACCGCAAACGAAGCATCATCTCTGTTTCTGAATCATTACCTATCCGACATTACGGCTCTTCTTGCTTCGTTCGTTCAGGACTCATCCCAGTTCCTCCGCATAATAGAAGAGGTAAATAAGGGTGGGCGCCTACCCAGTGGAACCCTCCTTGTTACTCTTGACGTTGCCGCATTGTATACAAGCATCACTTTCGTCGAAGGACTCGAAGCTATTTCAAAAACTTTATCAGAGAACCCGCACCAACATGCGCCAGAAGTGCATATAACTTTGTAAAAGTAGTTTTACTTTCAATTATTCTCAATTTGACTCCTCTTACTACTTGCAAGTTTTTGGAACCAGCATGGCTACTCCATTCGCGCCGACCTATGCCAATATTTTCATGGGGCAACTTGAAGCCACCCTTTTTAACTCTTTTCCGCATAAACCTCAGGTTTACCTCCGCTACATAGACGACATATTCATGATTTGGGAACGTGGTCGCGTGACTCTAGAAACGTATATATCTCATCCCAATTCTTCCCATCCGACTATTGAATTCTCCTGCCAGAATTCTGAAAAAGAAGTGAACTTCCTGGATACTACCGTCATTCTAGACAACGGTAAACTTAAAACCACGCTTTTTACGAAACCAACAGACAGGCAGCAGTATCTAGAGTATAAAAGCCATCACCCGAGACACTGCAAACAAGGGATCTTTGTAGGACAAGCCACCAGACTTAGAAGAGTATGCAGTGATGACAGCGACTACGTAAAGCATCTAGACGAACTCAAGTCCACCCTTATGAACAGGAACCACTCCAAAAGCTCTCTCGATCAGGCGTACAAACGTGCATCTAATCTCAAAAGGGATGACGTGCTCAACAAGCAGCAACAAAACGAAAGCGCCAGGCCGCCTGATTTGACAACAAAATTTTTAAACGCCCTGCTTAACGTAAATAGTATCCTGCGGAGATACTACCCCATTTTAGCCAGTAATGACCGACTTAAAAAGACGTTTCCGGAAGCACCAAGGGTTACCTACCGAAGAAATAGGTATATAAAATATATTTTAGTGCATGCTAAAACAGGGCCTCCAAAGTAACCACTCATAGCCAGCTGCTCCCGTCCCAGAATGCAAGACTTGCAGGCACCTGCAGACAGACTGCATTGTAAAAAGCACAGCCAGTAATTGTGTTCACAAGATTAATTCAAGTTTAACTTGCACTTCATCCAACATTGTATATATGTTAGAATGCGCAATGTGTCACAAACAGTATATAGGCGAAACGAGTCAACCTATGAGCCTACTTCTTAACGGTAACCGGGCAGATACTCTTAGAAAATCCTCCATAGCTGTAGCGCAGCATTTCAACCAACCAGGCCATGATTTTGATGACCTTAAGTTGTATATACTTTAGTCAAACCTTTAAGTCTCCTAGGGACAGGAAATACCAAGAATTCCTATTTAATATTTCACAAATTCAACTCCATGCAACCTACTGGAATTAATGCGTCTAGGGGCAACTTGGAAGCTTTGCGATATTTACCGGGAATACAGAATTAGGCATTGTTTTGCCTATACCTTATCCAAAGACTATTACCCCTCCCTCTGCTCTTTATCTGGTCACTGAATTTCTTTTATTTTCAGTCCTTAGCTTCCAGCTCAATACTCGCCCGCGTCCCTGCAACCTTTGCTTTTGGAATTCTATTTTATTTTTATTTTTCTCTTGTTTTTCTCCGCTTTGTGTGTCCCCCTAACTTTATCTTTTCGTTTTGAGTTTCAGGAAAGGCCGGTTCCAGGAATGTTGCTGTTGGTAACACGTGCCATTTCAGTTGTGCGGTTATTGCTTTTTCTTTTGTGTGGGTGTTCTTTTTTTTCTTTTTTCCCCGTTCTCTACCTCTCCGTTTGACCTGAGGCTTGCAGATAGTTTCTGATAAGGACTCCTCTCACCACCTGTTCTGCTTCCGGCGGTTCCGAGAATCTTTTGGTATGCCGCGTGGCAGTCAACAAACACCCGCCCATCCTTTCTGTCCAAGAATTTCCCGGAATATCAACCCCTGGCTGACTTCCCTCTTACCGACTTCGCGGATGAAACTAGACAACCTTCTTTCCCCCTCAATATCTCCGCCTACATACTCCCAAACCAATCAGCTTTCTCAATTCCAATTCTCTCCTCTCACCTGGGACCTTACCCCTATATAAACCGTGCCAGGCAGGCGAGGGTTTGCCTGACGAGGCAAGTCTCTTTGCTAAAACGTAGGCAACAATAGTGATTTCTACCTTGGTTGAAGTTTTCTTTTCTTCCATATAATCGCGAATTTGCAAAATCACAACTTCCTTTTTTTCTCTACAAAGGATGAATTTTCTAAAATTCAGCCTGGTCCCCCAAACGCCGTAGTGGACATGTACTCCAAACACAGTTTAGGCTGAGTATGATGACTCAAGTCTGTGAGTCACACATAGTTGAGCACTTCACATGTGTAGGTTCAGCTACGAGTAGACAGATTTAGTTTTTTCTCCTTTGGTCGCTGATGTACATTTACGCTGATATAGGATAAATGCTCTAACCCCGCCATTGATTCTTTCTTACCGGTGCAACGCGTATTACATGGGTGGTGCTTCATCGTGTGAGGGCGTTGTAGAAGATGGATATTTTTTTCTATCAATGATTCATCGCGGTATTTTAGAACTTTCTTTTTGCCTTTTCTTGTTTTTAGGATCTTGCTTCATTAAATTTGGATGAATATACTTATAAATGTGTGCTATCCTCCCAATTCTGCATTTTTGCCTCCAAGGCTGAGCGTAAACACGGTTGGCAATTTTTGAAGAATTTTCATTCACTTGTTCCTCTTTTCGGGCGTTTTTTTTATCTTTCTGCTCTTTGTGTAAGAGCGGTGTATAAGATACATATTTGTACTTCGTATGTTCCTTCATACTCTTTTTATGATTCTAGTTTTCTTTCTTCTTCAGTTTTCTCCAATTCCTTCGACAATTCTCGCCATTTACAGATGTGCATTTGCTAGATGTGCTATTAACTTCTTCAATAATAATTTTTTTTTCCAAACGCAAGACATTACACGGTTCGTGTTTTTTAAGCCTTTGTATTCGCGCTTTCATTACAATTCTGGGCATTTTTACTTGGTCCTTCACAAGGTCAGCGTGGTGTATATGATATACAGTTTGAGTTGCTTGCTTTTCTGTTTTTATATTTTTTGTTTCGTTTGTGTACTTTGCTTTGATTACTTATCTCAGTTAAGCGTATTAAAACAATTACGTGTGTTCACATTGGCAACTGTGCGTTTATAAAAAATGCAGGGCGTCACAGGGTGGCGTTGTGGGATGCCCACCGAAGATTTATTTTGCAATAAACGCCTGTTTTCTTGTTCTAGCTTGCTTACCTGATCTTACGCATTAGACGTTAAACTACTGATTGCGTGGTGTAACGCCACACCTGCAATGTGCTCCCTTGAAGCGTAGCGGAAGTCCTGTACCGGCGTCCTGATCATAGAACTAGTACCACTATCAGGAATGATGCCAAGAGAAAAAATCTTCAGGCTAGCCAAGAAAGTTAAAGCTAAAGGTATTCGTTGCAGCGTTGTGCACTTCAAATTTTTTGTTGCCACTAGTGTCACTAGATAAGATACTGATTACCATCACTGAGGCACGCAAGTGAGCAACAGCGGCCATTTTGGTGTTTATCAGAGTTGCCAGATTGCCGCTCCTGCACCCTCACCGCTAAATTTGACGAGGTCATTTGTAAACAACATTGCCGAAGGCGCAGCATCACGACTTCATCGGGCCCACTACTGCAGCTGAAATGCTGTTAAGCGCGCTATCTTTGATTCGCGTTCTCAACGACGCCAGTCACGCGCAGCCGCAGAGCAGGGAGGAGAAGCCGAGACTACCACTGTTCGCCGACACAAAACGTATAAACAACAAATTGGCGGTGCCCTTGAACCGTCGCAGTGTAAACAAATGTCACGTGATGCGAACTGACCAATGATCACGGCAGCGGCACGGAACAATGGGAGAAAAGAGTGACGATACTCTGTAACCTTATCTAGTGACAATAGTTGCCACCACGCTTATTCCGAAACAGTAAAGGTCAGCACACTTAGCGGTATTTTGAATTACTCCTTTTGTGACCAGAGTTTCTGGAGGCAACACCACACCAATCAGGTGATTTGTTGTCTAAAATTCGTGCTTGCAAGGCTTAAATACTCACAAATAAGTACGTGAAACGAAACAAAAAGCAATTCATACCGACTATACGCGCAAAGAAAGAACCTGTGGTTCTTGCACACATTTGTTGGCCTTACGCCCTCTTTCGTACGTCCCCATTGCGCTATCAGCAATAGGTTGGTGAAGTGTACGCACTGTTAAATAAACAAAGGTTGACGTTTAGTCATCTTACGCTGATTGTTCCAGATGGGCACTTCGGTGACGGCACAATCGCGGTAATCGGTGTAGCTCACATACCCATCATATACGGTGGTATCTGCATGTGAAAATGTATGTTAGTCGGTGGAGACAAAAAACTGAAGCATGCAGAGTGGCAGAGTCATCGATTATGTCACCAGCACCTCTGCCACCAGAAAACTTCTGCCACCGAAAAGCTCTGGCGATACCACATCGCCAGAGCTGTCTCGGCCAGGGGCGGGGCCTTTAGCCAAGCGCCTGTGCCTCGAGTCCCAATATTCAACTTTGCTTGGGCGCCACGCTTTTATACAAAAAGGCGAAACCCTTTTTGATTGGCTGACGCCTTCTTCATCGAAAGACGAATTGAGAGCCGAATCAGTAGGATTTCCGTGAGACGGCGACTGTTCGGTAAACTGATGAATGTAACAGCTTACTCCGGGCCCTTTTCAAAAACATTTTTGGGGCCTCAATAAATTTAATGGCGAAAGAATCAAGAAATGGCCAGCCTTACTATTTGTTTTTGGGCATACAGGGCCCTGTTGGCCATTAGACGAAACGTCGCGAAAGCTAAGGAAGTTGGAGCAGTGGAGTTAAAAGGAAATGTTTGTCAATATTTTGGGTGGGTTAACCATTTCGTCTGAAGAAAAGGCAACCCAGAACGTTTTCGAGCAACGAACCTGCTAAGCGTAAATTTTTTTATTAAATATCTTCAAGGACATACTGACTTTTGGGTGTCTAAAACGCGGCGGCGACAAAGACAAATACATTTAGATTTTTCGCGGCCCATTTTTTGTTCCGAAAAGCCAAGTTTCACCCCTAGGCAGAAAAACGCAGTAATAATTCCTCGTAACAATAAAGGATAAGCATTAACGATGTTGCCACAAGAAAACGTTATGCAGTTTAGCCACCTCACAATCATCTGGGTTAAGAAAAAAACCTAGTGGCGTAAACTTTCATCTCTATTTTGTCTTTCGAACTTGTTGACTGTTTTCTTAGAGCAGGGCCGAACAACAAAAATCGAAATATACGGGCAACGCCCTTGGAAGATGTGCCTTTTATAGTGTTTCCTTTCGATGTGAATACTGTATTGTAAGCACTACCTCCCTGCGAACGCACGCGGTACGGTGAATAAATAGATCGTTTACGGTTTGCAATATTGCTCATCACATGGAGGGAAGATTTCTGATACCTCAAAACAGCGAGAAGTGAATGGGCAGAGGCCTCGATATGTGTCTCCTGTGTCCGGTTCAATCACATGGCAGCTCCATTCGTCCATAATGTACGCGCATGTTCAGAAATAAAGAAAACCTTGACCCACTTACCATCGTCAACAGTGAAGGGAGCGGAATCTATTGTATCGCCCGGAAGATGATGTAAGGAAACCACAAGCCTGCAACGGCACTAGTGAATTAGCTTGGCCGCGTTGTTGAGTCAACACGGTAGCAAAAAAATATACGAAGACAGATAAGTGCGTCATTGGTTTTTAAAAACCATTAGCAGCACTAATACACAAAAGGGGGATAGTATTCCATTTTTTCCGTACAAAATATTGACATAACCAAATGATGAGCTAAAAAGCGTTACTTGTTTTCAGCTAAAAACATAAGCCATAATGTAGTGTTTTCGTATTTTTAAACCGCGGGCTTCCTTGAGAATTTTCTGAATGGTATGTAATTGCTCATGAGTGTGTATTTCCTTGTGCAATTGATGTAACAGGAAGTAATTAATGTAAGCGCGTCTAATTTTTGCAGTTTGTGGTGGTTGGGTGTGTATTTAGTCTGTAATTCTTTATAGGTGTACAACTTCTCAGGCCATCGTTTAAGGTGAGCTCAAAACGCTTTTCCTTTCTTGTGCCCTTTCCGACAGAGATGCCATCTCGCTCTTCGAAGCTGTTTTTTCCCCTTCTTCCCCATACTGTGCACTCAAAATTGCCCCAAGAGGCGGGTATGATAGGCAAGTTCATTGCATTGCGATCTGATTTGGAGACGCACATGTCTGTCAAGTTTTACACACCGGGAATGTTAAAAAAATATGTTCAGTTATGCTCAGATTGGTATGCTCGGATTACAATGCTAGTGGCTTGTTGCAGTCAGTGTGTCCGTACGTTAAACCACCTCACTTAAGTCGCGGTTTAGCATTGAATCGTAGGAAGGATTTCGGGTGAATGCGTACACAAAACAGTTTGCAAAAGTAGGGCAAAAGAATTTCTTCCTCAGGACTACGCTTTATTAACTTTGCTTTTTTTCATCAAAGCTCGGCCTCCCATTGAAGCGCGCAAGCGTTCCAACCCAATTTGCCAACTACAATTACTCTCACTGCCAACGTTAACGTAGTTTCCTATAGTATAAATTGGTTAATTCTGAAATTTTTCACTCATCACAGAGATATTTATTGTACATTGCAGTTTTTCATTGCGTTAGAGGAGTTTTTGAAAATGAGGAATTGTTAAACACGTTCATATATTATTCGAAAGTAGGCTAGACACGTTTTCATAAATTTTCTTCGCGACTTAGTTTACATCAACGTCCTTCTGCTCAAGTGCTTACCTTTCTTGTCCAGGACCAGTGCTAAGGGACCAATCATACGTGACAGTCCTGCCTTCAAGGTCAAAGTCTCGGCGTCTCGCAGTCAGGCATTCAAAGATTGTGTCGTTGTCGTTGTCAGCAACTCCGAGGGCATACGGAAACGCCTCGAATGCTGTGGGAAATAAAACATGGCAAAATAAAAAGAGCGCATTTTTGTTGTTTATGAGGGGGCAATAATCCAGTGCAGTAAAGCAAGTAAATTTTACTGTTTCACTCAAGACGGGAGGAGGCAAATACACTGCGCAGGGAAGCTCTTGTGGAGACCAACTCACTCAACGGAAACTTTGCACGGGGAAAGCGCTGAAAAGTCGTCAGCGAAGGTAAATTTTTCAAGTCCCTCTTTTACGGCCACCCCTTACTTTATGCTTTTTAGCTTTGGAAAAAATGAAACGCATTTTTTCTGGGTTTTTTGTGCCAAATACTTTATGTTTTAAAGCTATTAACATTGCGGGTGTAGCTACGTACAAAGGAAACAAAAGGTCCAGAGGCGACAAGATGGTGAACACTCGGAATGGAACCCTGGTCTTATCTCGGGCAGTGACATTATCGAGTTGACTGCAGTTGGCAGAGGTATTTTGTCTTCAAGATTGTACTGTAGAACTTGATAGGCATTACCAAAAAATGCGGGTATAGACCACGATTTGAGTCCTACAGAATGAACTTTATATACTGTGTGTAATCACGCGGGGTAAAAAGTCAGATCCCCCTTTTTGCCTGCAGCCTTTGTGGGGTGGATCGAATACATTTTTTTGTCGAATGTTTAAAATAGGCTTCTCTGCGAGGCTACCAAGGCCGCGTAAATAACTACCATGAACCGGGCATAAGCACTGCGTGTACTCCAGTATATACGTAAACATAAATATTCAGCGTAGTGGCAAACATTCGGTGGAAAGACCCGCGGAGGGCACATCATAGCGCACTGATATGGTAGGGCGCTTAAAGGCGGGCCCGAATACCCTCTGACAAGCCTGCATGTGTCAAAAAAAAATTATTTTTCGCTGCTCTTGAGATATTTTTATAATCTTGTTTAATCAAGAATGAAGCCTGACGACTTACAATATAAAGGGAACGACAATTTACCATCAACCTATCCTCCTGCACTGAGGCGTTGGTCGCATGCTAACTACTGCGAAACACCCCACAGAGAATGCCATGGCGTCTCCTCTCAAAAACGGAGTAGTAGTAAGACGCGCAGACTAAATGAACACGACCACACACAAAAGAATTACTAGGGGGCTGAAAAAAACTGCATCCCTGAATTTTTGCTGTGAGCTTAATAATAGCACTCAATATTCAAACTTGCTGGAAGGAAAGATAAACATTATCTCTTAAAACGCCGTCGTTCGGCTTCGCCCCAGTACAAAATGACAACATCGCGCAGGCAATCGCTCAAAAAGTAAAGATTCCCAAGAAGGCTTTAGAAGTTTAAATTTTTTCTGCGCTTTGGTATTACGCAGTGGACGAACGACGTTCTCCCTTCCCGTCGTGCCAAAGCTCGCGCCAGATGATGGAATTAAGTGTCATCATGACTGTGCCGTAGCGCTAACTGAATCGACCGCTAGAACACCTTGAGACTGAGCCGCGGGGTGTTTTTGTATGTACGTGAGAATTAGAAAACCTTGCTGTTTGAATTATTTTACGAATAGTGCTGATTATTCCGAGCGCTGTGCTTAGTTTCGCTATGTATAAAGCGCTAAAATATCATTTAACCGATATGCTGTGTTTTAAAGCTCGAAAGTCTTACATACCAGGTAAGCATCAGGAGTTTCCCGTTGAAGCTTTTTCGGCCCTGAACCGCCATCGGACGGCAAAGACAAGTACAGGAGCGCAAGGGAGGCTACAAGAAGCTTGGATTTTGTCTCCATGGCGACAGTCACCGGTATGAGTACAGCGTTCGCCGTGTCCTTTTATACTCTATACCGCAGATGAAACTAGATAGCGGAATTGTTGGGAGATGAATTTAAAACATGTCTTCTGCCAAATTCGCTTCGATTGGACGGGTAACTCAAGCCTTTCTGTCACAACACACAGCCATATTTGTTATTGTGGACATTTCCAGGTCGCGCGAGTATTCTGCTAACTTCGCGGGAATTACCAGCTGCATAATAACCCCTTTGGGGAAAAATATTGAGGAACAAAAAACTGCGCCATTTGTGTCGAAATATGTAACTTTTTAAAAAATAGACCAGCGTACACACGGTTGTACAGGCACACTGTGTGCACAGAAAGTAAATGGACTTGTCACTCGTTCTTGGAGTTGAGCGTGACAGCGGGAAATTCGTGGAATAAAAATTGGTGTTTACATGTACTATTTCTGCGGGGTGCTTGGTGTTTCTCGACTCTCGAAGAGGGCGACAGTCCATGATGTCATATGTTTTGAGAGGAATACGTGGTCATTCGAGTAAAAATTGAGGTCACTGGTGTTCCAGGGTTTTTGTTATTCTCACAGGGGAGTTACCTGACTCATGTAGCCATTAGGTTTTTACAAAAAGATCAAGCAACTGCGCGCACTTATAAAATAATAACTACTGTGGCCAAATTTATTTAAACGAGACTCAGGAATGCTCGCATGGCTGCATTTTCGATTCACATTTTTACTTAATTTCAATTTCGGCTTACAAATTTTAGTCACGACAATTTATTTACGCATTTTTACACAATTATTATAAAACCGTAGGAAGCATACACCTTCATTATAAGGGCAAGCCGAAACATACAATTACGGCACCTCGAAAGTGTGTATAACAAAGAAACCTTATAAAGCACACTCCCTTTAACCTGAAATTGAAGCGAGCTGCTCAAAATTTATGAAAAACTAATAAACCAGGTTAGCAGGCTACCATTAGAGTGTGGGTTCAAGTTTGCGTGCAGTATCGCACGTAGACAATCCGGGCTAATTCGTGGTTCCCACAAAAAAACGGCTGTTTATACGTTGACATTTGAACACTTTTAGTGGGACTAATGTACCTCCGTAAATGAACATGACGAGACATTATTTACTGCGTTGGAGTCCTTTCTGAGAAAGCAAACAACTATTTTCGAGGAGCAGAGTGCAGCGTTTGAAGTACCATCCGTTTCAACTTGCTGTGAAATCCTTACACATCACATGAGCACAATTTCAATGGTTTACGTGGTGCGTCGTGGGATTGATTCTCTGCAGTAGTGTTTGTATATCAGAAGGATAATGAGTGTTATTGTTTTAATTCTAATGTTTAATTACGGTCATATGAACGTGGATATCATTACCTTGTTTATTGCACATATAATGCATATTTTACTTGTGTTGCGTATCCAAACATTCATACTTATGTTTGCCTACGTCAAAAAAATGCTCCCCTGTTGTTTTGAATGCTACTTGCGAGACTAACTTCCAATATCTAGAAAAAATGCAAAGAAATTCTTATCAGTACATCACCATCGACACCGAAGGGTATTTAAAGACGGATCATCGTCGTCTTGAGAGAAGACATCAGGTTTACATAACCTTTTGCTATAGCTCGCTTACACAAATTTGATTGGTATTGGCCATTCGATGACAACAAGATTCCATAGCCTCACACATTCCCCTCTCCGGTTCCTGAAACCGAAAATTTTGGCATGAGCCCCGGTCTTCTCCCGGCCCTCCTTCGGTAGGCCAGTACAGCGCATATATTGGAGATAAACGTGCAGGCTGCGTAAGCCACAAGACCTGTAAAATCCCTAGGTAGTCTTTTAAGAACGCGAAAGGAAGCGTCCCAAAAAATAAGTAAACACGAAACCAGTCATCGTAGTTGAGTGCATTCTATTGTAAAAAAAATGTGGTTGATTCCTTTGTCACAGGGTTCGGTAAAACCCTAAAGGAAATGTGCAGCGAAATCTGCAGCTGAGCATGATTTGCGGGTCGGCGGCTGTCTTGTGGGTGTGCTTGGTGAGCGACGTCCTGCTAGCGGGTCGCTTGGGCATAGGTGTACTGGCGTCAATTTTGTGACGAATATGATGTCAGTGAAATATTCGTGTATGCCTGGATACAACACTTTCGTGTTAAAATATCAAACCGAAAACGAACAACCCTAAGTGTAACGTACGCTTCGGTTCTGAAGGTTGCTTCCCTCAAGAAGGCCCTGTGTGCAAGGGTCTTCTTTCCCAAGCCCTTTACAGGCCGATTGTTTCATTGTACTGGCGTCACTTCCGTGACGGATATGAGGTCACTCAAATGTTTGTGTACCCCGAAATAAAACACTTTCATGTTAAAAAGCTTTAATTAGAATTTCTGGCATTGATAACGTACACAGTATATCAAATTGTCATAATAATTTCAAATGAATGCTTAAAACAGTGAAAGCCTTTTACGTCATCAAATACTCATTGAAAGCACCACTTGCAGCCAACATTAAAAAACGAACTTTTGCAGACGTAGATGTCATTGTGTCCGCGCCATGATAAACTAAACAATACAGAAGTTTAAGATGTAGAATTCATGACCTTACGAATGTTGTGCTTTTTCAGATCAGTGATTACTGGCAGTTTCGATTCGATTGAAGTAGTGTGAGACATGCAGGAATGAGTTAATGCGTGTCTACAGTAAACACACGTACTACCACAAACTTTTAAGCAATTCCAAAGGACCTCATTTACAGTTCACTCTCTTAAATTGATCACAAGGTGGTTTTTGCACAGGATGTCAATGTAAAATTTTATTTGTATGTGTACCAAAATAAATCGCAATGTCAACTTTTCAGGTGCGGTTGTGTGTATTAACAGCAATGTTCGAGGAAATGATATATGAAACGTTATGGAAAATATTGCGTTGCAAAGAGATGCAAGGTCATACATTTTATTTAATATTTTGTAAGAGGCCCACCGCAAGTCTTTTAGGCCTTTCCTTGATGGAAGCATTTTAAGCAGAGTCCAGAGTTCTCAGAAAGAAGGACACTTTTATGAAGCGCTCATCTACGTTTTAAATGTTTATGTTTGAATATAGCTTCTTATCAAAATGCATCCGCTGATATCTGATTGCCAAAATGTTCAGACCGAAAAATGATCAATATTTGTAATAATGTTGTATAGAGAAAAAATAAATTGCTTTAATGATCTACACGAACTATGAAAGCACAAAAGACTCGTGGTTATTTGTAAGTAGATTATTGCAATCGTTAAGGCAATATATATTGAAAATATACCTTTTGAAGCTGCGTGCTCCGTTATACGCACCCCGAACAGGAAACGCAGCTGAATTTCCGAAAACGTGTCAGATTTTTATGGAATATATACTTCAACCAGATTATCTCTTTTGATAATAACAGCGGTACCCGCAGAAATCATTCTCCTAATAAACTTGTTATTGTCACAAGTGGGTTGCACTAACATTCGGTTACCCTACCACGTAGAGCTCATTCAAGAGCACCTTATTAAAAACTCCAGGTTGAGAAGAGACCCAAGTGCAAATTCTCGTTTTAAAAGTAAAACAGGTTGGGCAATTGTACGCAGTGCTTTCCCATAAATAAAAAGCCATCATGCCAAGCTGTTATTGCCGATCTGGTCATTTGTATATACAGTGTACCCTCGATAAACGGAACTTCAAGGGACCAAAAAAAATTAGTTCCGTTTACAGGAGTTACGTTTACTGAGATAGACGTGTGGAAGTGCAAATTTGTCTGCGTACACACTGGTAATACCATTTTATGAAATTCTAAGTACAAGAAAGTGAATGTAGCTGATAGTTCAAAAGGAAGAAAACTACAAAAGCTGATGTGGGAACAATGAGTCTCTGTGCACTACAAAATTCATAAATTATTTTTTGTTTGAGACATTGCAACTGCATCTTCACAGAGGCTAGAGGCCTCATATTGGTGAGTTCGCACGAGCCACCGAATTCAGAAGACGCCTACGCTGTAACCAAAGCCCGAATTGCACCACGATGGCACGAATGATTGGCGGCACAAGCTAAGCCCTGTAGCCCCGGCGTCTTCAATCGATACCGAACGACTGGAACAAGAACGGCGATGTTGCATTCGTTGCACTAACACGGCTGACCACTAACGAGACGAGGCTGACGAGGCCAACGAGGCTATAAAAACATGGAGGAAGGAAAACAAAAACAATACAGCCGGAACCTTAAAAAGCCCATTCTCATGCCAATAGGTTTCAAAAGAATCTTCATTTCTGGTTCCGTTTACACGGGGACGAGGAGATTTTATTTCCGATTACCGAGGGTTTTTTTTTACGTTATCTGTATACAAAACTAAATAACTTGCAGGCTACTGGTTTGTTTAAGCGGCCATTCCGTTTAAGCGATTTCCTTTTATCGAGATTCTACTGTATAATGATTTAAATTTTCATTTAAGTAAACGGTATGACGGGAGTCCAGAACACCGTTCACCTGAATATTACTTACCATTAGTATAATTACTTCTCGAACCTTGGTTTATGATGAACGTTTCAGTTGTCGTTGTCCGCATTACTGTGTCCAATGCAGCACGAATTCCTCTCCCAAAGATCTCCAGCCACGTTTACCCTGCGCTAGCCGAGTCCACTCTCTGCCCCCTAACCTCAGCAGCTCATCCATCCACCGAGCCCTTGGCTAGCTATTATTGTTTTTCAAATATTTAAAGATATAAGTTCCAGATATAGAAGGTTTAAAATATATAAAGAGTATTTAATTGCACTCATTAGGTATTTTAGGCATTTTAAAAAAATCGAAGTTATTTTTTTTTATGTAAAGCAGTGAAGATCTATTCTTCTCGCTTAAGTTGTACACAACACCTGCCGTGGTGGCGAAGTGGCTAAAGTGTGTTGCTGCTTAGACCAAGGACACGGGTTCAATCCCGGCCTCGGTGACCGCTTTTCAGATGGGGGCAAAAAGCGAAAACATCTGTGTGTCAAGATTCCGGCGCACTGTAAACATCCTCAGGTGTCGAAATTACTCCGGTGCCCCCCAATACGGCGCGCCACATAACCGGGTGCGTCTTCGGCGTGTTAAATTGTCCCCCCTCCCTCCTTGCCAATTAGAATTTGAGCACAATATCTTCAAATAAAACCTAATAAAGGCCAGAATACAGGATATGCGTGTTACTTGTGCTTACATGTTATTCAGAGTACCCTTCAGTGAATTGGCAGAATTACAACTATGTTGATAATTCGTGTGCAGATGCTTTTTCTCTATTTTGTTATGGTTTGATGGGATGACTCATAAATTCAACAAAATTACTCATTTTTTGCGTCTGGACGCTGCACGGGAAATTCTTGCAACAACCTTTTCAACATCCCCCTTTAGCTAGCGGCCAATAAATGCATTCACATTGTTCCAGGTTTCCCTGACTTTACGGCCACGCAGGTAAACCTCTTCGGATCTTTCTTCCTGGTCAACATCCTTACTTCTGCAGTAAGCGTATACCTGAAATGTTTAAATACATGTTCGAGGGGCAAATCTGCCCAGGTTGTTTGTTACTAACCCGCAGGTTTACTTTTAAAAGGAGAGAGCTAGCCTAGGATTGTCACCCCAGGAACTACCGACATGTTTTGTCGAAGGAGTAGTTTGCGGGGAAATATATACCCACAACTTTTTTTATGAGGAGTTTGTCAGATATGAGGGGCTCGTAGTTCATGAAATGCCAGTCCCCCGACAGTGTAGGCATTTGTACGCTTACGGTCCTCATTCTATGTCAATGGCGGGTCTTGGTCTACTGTTCTCTCTTCCAAGTAATTTTCGGGTAGTAGGTAAAGGTGAAAACCTCTTTTTGTTTGCACCATATTTTAATTAATCTATTTACTCAGCATAAATTTGTATTTACGCTTTTACGGCGCACTCAGCTGCATCTAGGCTAATAACAACCACCCCTAAGTGCAAAGCCTCTGTATAGTGTGCAAAAAAAGTTTTGGCCACTTAAAGAAATACACTTGCAAACCGAAATCCTCTCAACTAACAGTCACGTTTTAGGTTTCCGTGTATAATCCAAAAAAATATGAAATGTGGTAATGGTTTTGTTAACGCATAGTATTACTTTCTCTCTCAACTCTTATCTGGCTCAACATAAAAACATCATGCAGTTTGGTAGTGGCAAGAAGTTTGTATTTTACCTCTAAAAGGGTCCATATTAAACACCCGCATATATTATCACATGCCTGTAATTGCCCACGTTTTTTTTAGCATCAGATGCGCGCCCAAAAGCACGCATAATCAGATTAGCACCCGCCATTGCTTTGATAGCCTCAAACATGCACGAGATAAGATTCGCGCTTTCGGTTTGGTAATAAACCCAATGACTCCAATCTCATCAAAAGTAACCGGACTGACTTCGCATAACCAGCCCTACCTTGCAAAGACAATTAAAACATCTCTTCGATTGTTCCTGTGAAGCCAAAGCGGCTGAATATGGGTGATAGTAAATTGACCCAATTCCAGATTCCCACTATTGGGCGCCAGTGAGCGTCGCGTCTTCAAAGGCTGGAGTAGATTTTTCGGGATAGTTGCAACAAATTATAGTGCTTGCCGAAACTCTTCACATTGATCGGATTAGGTAACGGTAGTGTAAGTCACCTTCATTGTAAAAACAAGAAACAGAAACGCCTTCATTGGTCTCGCATGTATTCTTTCTCCTTTTTCCTTGGAATCCAGACAAGCATGTGTCATTTTTATTAGCTTGAGTATGTATCAGTCCGGAAGGTCTTTTTAACCATTTTCTTGTTCTTGTCGACTTGCGAATACAATCACTATGGCGCAAGCTGTAACTGATTTACCTGAAACGGGCCCTGCAACACTTTTTTAAACTTTTTCTCATCTTAAATGCTTTCAGAACGAGTCAACAAACACATCCAGTGGTTAGATAGAGGTTATAACTTACCTTAGCCAAAATTACTGTGTATGCCCATCAGATATCTTGAAAACCTACTTAAAATATTTTTCTCTCTTTCCCGAGCCTGGGCGCACATTCTAGCGCTCAAATTACGTCACCACCGGTCATTGGCCGGTTCCTTTCTGTTGTAGCAATAAACGCATTCCGATAGCCGCATTTAGAAAAAAGCCGCAACCGAAAGCAGATGCGGAAGGCGGATAGCTCTGCTATGACGAGCAATTAAGCAGTTCTGCTCCGTGCTGTTGATAACTATAGCTTTGATAGTGCTTCCAGTCGCGAAGAAAATCGTGAAAGCGTTTATTGGAAATGTCGACAGAGTCGCCATGAACGCTGTTAATGACTTCGATTGCCTTAGGCTTGAGAATGAGTACACCAATCGAAGTAGCAAAGGCTGCTGTGGCGCCTTTTGATTTTTTGGCCAGACTAATACTTCGTGTATGTCTAGGATAATACTGCGTGGATATTTAAGTTTTCTTGCATCCCCTTCAAGGTTGCTGAGTCACAAAATGTTTTTCCATCCCGTACTATACTGAACCATGGTCTTAGTTTTCTACTCTCTTCGAATCTTTTTTGTGCTTCATCCGTGCGAGTACTTAGAACTAAATGCTGTTTGTATTTCTTGCATTACCTTTTGACAGATCTTCAACGTTTTTTACAAGATAGCGGTGTTCAAGTAGTTTCATCTTTTTTCTTGCCAGCTCCAGCGTCCAAAAACTATGTCCAGTTTATGCCTCTGTGTTTGTAACAATGTATTGTCCAGTTCATTCCGCACTCGCGCCTGCGTCAGCGCATACATATCCCCACACTGGCACGCATAAGAGGCCTACCGGCCATGTGACCCCGACGCCTGTTAACCAGGAAGTGGGTGGGCATTGAATAGTTTCTACTAAACATAGCACACTTGCCAGCATGAAAAACATTCGCTGACTTTCAGCAAACATGGCTTTAGCCAGAACCACAAGCAATTTGATGTAGCCAGCACCCATGTGTTTACTCGATATCGGATCTACAAGGATGGTAAAGCATTCCGAAGAAAAGACAGTATGATGAGTAAGGCACAAACGAAAAACGAGTGATCTCACATACAACGGCATCACCGAATGAGCTATGCTGCCGCTCGGTATCCGCCTAATGGTGGTGGGTACAACCGAGAGCTTGCGTTTTGCAATTTTATATCCCGGATATCTTCTCCACATTTGTGGGGGCGAAAGTTACAGTAAAATTGTGGTCGCTTCAGGCTGATGCGTCATGTGAACAATAGAGTTCAGTTTCCCAACAAAAACAACCAGCTGCTCTGTAGAGTCGACAGATTGTCAGAGAACGTCCTCCTAAAACAACAAGACAGATTGACTGATCCCCGCTCGCGTGCTCCGCTGGACTAATGGTATCGCAGAGCAAACTGGTATCGCAGAAACTATCCTGGCGGTGCTTTCGGCGTACTTCAAGTAATACCAGGAGTACTCAAAGTAATACGAACTCTCTCCATTTACGCTATTGTAATCAATAAAGGTGCTACTTGCAGTAAATCTACAATTTTGCGGAAAAGCAGGGTGTTAGACGTTTTTCTTATTTTCGCTATTGTATTCGTATTTGGAACATTTCTCTGCGTAATTTGTTTCTTCAGTCTTCGATTTTGTTTGACATGTATCAAGTGCATATTAATTTATCTTCTCAAGTACTTTGGGGAAAATTTAGAATTTTCTTAAGTTTCGGTTTTTCGATATTCTATTTGACCAATTATCTGAATTTAGGTTATTATAACACATACAATTGTTACTTATGTCACACATTATTGTGAAAATTCAGGGTGTTACACGGTTCCGTCAGTTGGTATTTCTATTATTTGGCTATTGACTGTGTGATCATTTTTCGTGTGTCCTTCGCTTTTTGGAGATGGACGAGATGCATATATTAGCGATTTTGCCATATCATTCTTGTAAAAAATACTTTCACTATTTTATATTTCTTCTTTTTTTCAGAATCTGCGGTGCCAATTATCTTCCATTTTCGCTATTATAACAATTAATGTATTACTTCCACCAGTAATGCATTTCTTGTGCAAATGCAGGGTGTACCCTGATTGCTCATTTTCGGTAATTTTTTGCACGTATTTGCAACTTTCTGCAGCTAGATTTCTATGCGTAACATTCTCTTCAGAGTATCCCCACAGCCAGGGCGGGGCAACGTCCTGAATTTGCGCAATAATGCAGATGTTGCGGATGTAACTCTTTAATCGTTACAAATAAGGGGTGCAGCAGAATTCTGAAAGAAAAACAGAAATAAAGAAATTTAAAAAAATTCAAGACAAAATGACTGCCTAGGTCTAAAATACGCATCTTATCCGCTCATAGATCTCCCGTAAAAAGTGAAGACTAAACGAGAGATGTCCGCAAACGAACGTTGGAAGTGCGAAAAAATAGCGAAAACGGGACAACCCTTCACTACGCCTTGCATCTTCGAAAAAGTCCCGGGCCTGCCCCACTAAGCGTGAAGCCTGGGGAGGGGCGAATGATGCAGTGTATAAGTGCATTCTTGGTGCCTTGGCGTTTGTTCCAACGGAGATAAAACCGTTAGGGGGTACAGGTATACAGCTTTGCTGTAGAAGTCTCTTGTTTTTGAAGGACGAAGCGTTCTAGGGCGAAGGGTAAGCGAGTGTCCCGGTGCTTTTTTTAGTACGCGTTACAAAGCGTTCCACCACGAGGCGTAACCGAGTGTCCCGGTGTTTTATTACCGTGACTACATGAGACGACGGTTATGACGACATGAGGCGCCGACAGCATGAGCCAAACGCTGCTTCGCCCCTGCAAAAACATTTAGCAAAGGAAGGGCACTCATCGCTAAAATGTTATAAATTTGCATCATTGGCAAGATAAAAAGAAAACTTAAACAGAATAAAATATTCCAAATTGTATTGCTAGTCAATGGCATATTTGATTCTAAAGAGCTTACACCCTAGACAAGCGACCTAAGAATATTATGAATTAGTAGACAATTCTCTGAGTTTCTGCAGATTTTTGGTTTAATGTTCGGTTTCTGGACGAAATGTATATGACATCCAATTTTGATTTGGTAACCTATTTCTGTAAAATGTTTCTTCCTTATTCTTGCTATTTTTTGGCTTTCCAAAATTCTGTTGCACCAATTGTCTGCATTTACGCATTTTAACCATTAAATGTGTGAATACTGCCAGTTATGTATTTTTGTGGAGATGCAGGGTGTTACAGATGTGTATTTTCGCAATTTCGGTATTAGTATCTGAAGCGCTCTCTAGCGAGCTCTTTTGGTTTAATTTTTGATTTTGGAGGACATCTTAAAGGTGCGTACTTTTGAGTTCGTCCTATGATTTGTGTAAAAAAATATGTTTCTATATTTCTTATTTTTCGATTTTTCAAAAATCTGTTTCATTACTTCTCTTCATTTAGGCTATTAAAACGATTAAATCTGTTAGTTCCGCCAGTGATAGATTTTTCTCTAAATGAATGGTATAACATGGTTTGCTCATTTTCGCTATTTTAGCGGTATTTCGAACGTACCTTCGCGGGATTTTTTGTTTATTCTTTGGTTCCTGGGCGACATGTATAAAATGCACATTTTTGACCTCGTCAGATCATTTTAGTAACATTTTTATTTTTGGTATTCTTCCCACGCCCCGGGCTTCCAAAATTTTCTTCAAACAAGTTTCTCTATTTACCTCATTATAACCATTCATTATGGCACTTCCTTCTGCTATGTATTTTGGTGGAATGCAGAGCGTTCCACGTTTGGCTCTCTTTCGGTGTTTTTATTCATAGTTTGAACCTTCTTTTGCGGGATTTTTCTTTAGTCTTTAGTGTTTGTACGAGATGTGTAACGTGTATATATTTTATTTGGTCTGATAGTTTTTGAGACTTGTTATTTTTGTTTCTTTTCTTTCTCAAAATTCTGTTCTATGGTTGTTAGCTTTTTACGCTATTAGACAGTGTTAGTTGAGCGTACGCAGGGAGTGGCGCACGCACGTAATGGCAGCGCACCGCGCGCAGCAAAGTTCTCGCGAGGAACCCGTTTTAGTTTACCGCACCAGAAGATGATGCGTGGATAAACCGGTAGCGCCGAAATGTGCACTTTCAGTGTCCCGCAGCGCCACTAAACGCCAGATTGAAAAACGACACATGCACTTTTCGGCAAGCGCCAGGCCTATCCCTAGCCATAAGAAGCCATAAACAAGTTTGGCTGCAGTCGCCACTTTCGTTTCGCGGACGAGAGAAATCGGAGAGGTGGATTGGGCCTCGCGCTCCACCCGCAAAGCCGGCAAAAGCCCTAACGCAAGAATCCCAGACGTGCGGGCGCACGCAAAGCTCGCGGCTCCCTCTTGCGTACTGGGCATGCGCACTCGCGCCCCCGCAAGTTCCTTGCGCACGCAGAATTGCTGGGTGCGCTCAAGTTGAACTGTCTATTACAAATTTTAAATATGTAACCTCCAGAAATTCTGACGTTTTGTGCGAATGCAGGTTCCTGTCTATGCGGGGAATCGGCAAATAATCCTAGGTATTTATGACGCATTCGCGATTTCCTTTACAAGTATCAGTAGCCTCCTATCCGCTGGGGCTGCAATTACGGCCTTCCTGAAATCCTGGAAACAGCGCCCCACCAACATACTTCCTCTTCCGCTAGACGGACCTCCATTGAGGAGCGCTATTTTTCACAATTAGACCATGCCGTGTTCGCCAATTCTATTTAACATACGCCTTTTCAGTCGTCTGTGGCTTTCGATCTGAAGACAGAAATTATTGACAGCCCCGGCAAATCACAGCACCAACAACTTCTTTTCTACGAGTTGCTGCCCTCGCCAGCATAGATGAAGTGCAGCAAAATAGAATATTCCTGTGACCTCCCTCCTTGTTTCCGTAAGATCCCATTCTTCTCGGCGACCACAGCCAACATTAAATCCCCTGCTCTCTTTACTCACACGTGAATCATACCCTCCCTTATTTCCATTATCACTCTCCTACAAACAGTCCTTCACCACTTCCGGAACCTCTTTTACTAATTTCGCCACATTCCACACTACGTACATTGCTCAACGCGCATTTTATGGCACGTATAGTTGAAATCCCCAGTTTAGGTGAAATTGTAATTTTCTTCGACTCTCCCCCCGAATAACAGTTCAAAACACCTCTCTGCCTTTGTCACCAGGAGCAAACTATTTTGCGGGTTCGGACACCTACCCGACGACGCGGACTCAGTGAGAAGCTCTTGCAACAGTATCTCGGACCCTACAGAATGCAACGGCGGATTGGGCAACTTTTCTGTGAGGTTGCCCGCGACGGGGTCTACGGGGCATAACGAGGAAGCACGGGGCCCGAGGTCAATCCCGTAGTTCGCCTGGAGGCTTACTATGCCAGAAGATGAACTTCATAATGCTTGGAAAGCAATTTTAATTTAGTATCTGATTTATTGACTTCTAGACGGGGTAATGCCGCAAACCATGCCTTCGGATTTATTTATGTTTGCTACCAGCGCTTGGTCATGATTGGCTATGTGAGGTTGTATTTTATGCAAAACGCATGATTCCTTCTTCTTTCGCATGCCGCATTGGCAAGCGCGCTTGATAAGAAAATGGTCTAGATTTGGGGTCCCAATTATAGGCTGCTCCTCCCTGGTCGACTGTGTTTTCGATTTAATCTTATGTTTGTAGAAACGACACCCCAACTGGCAAATACGTGTATAGGAAACGCGGCTGCATTCTTATCGCCTACGTTCAACTGTGCGTGTCCTCTTTTGACTGCGTCTTCGACGCTTGTGTCCTCTTGTTGTTTACTGCGGCGCTCACGTTCACTCCATTAAACCTTGTTTACTTAAAGACCCCTGCATGGCTCATGGCTACGTAACAATAGTAGTAACCACTGATGAAAGGCGAAAATATTCGCCAACTGGCGTTGGTTCTCAAAAACTAATCCTGAGTAGTAAATGTAACGCCCAATTTATTTCACATACGTCGTAAGCCTGCGAGGGACCCTAGCTAACACACTTTGCTACTGCAAGCATAGTAGCAGGTACTGTGGAGTACAAATTTCGGTAAAATAAATGCGCGACGGACCACACATGACCAAAGCATACTGTTTTTCACGCATTATTAATTCCCACATGTCTGCGTTTAGTGAAACTGTGAACACAAGTCGACCTATACGCTAAAGTAAACATCAAAACACCACTACTTCCACCTCACGTTGCGCAGTAGCCCAAACATGAAACATCCTAAAGAGGGAAATCGGTGCCCCGTACACTTTTCTCTGACCCGATATGTTTCGGGACTAATAGTACACGAAGAAATGGGTACGGCGGAGCCTGGTTAGACGTTCGCTGAGAAAAGTGTAAAATATGCCCCTCGTTACGTACAAAAAAATAAGAATTGCAGACTTATTTAAACTGCCAATGAAAAAGACGCGAAATTTACCTTGTCAAGCATTAACTAAAGCCGCACGATGCCACGCTGCAGATGGTTTTCAATTTCGGTTGCATCGCATGCTTTGACTTTGTGAACAAGTGTACTCTCAGGATTAAGGAGGGTAGACGCAAGTCAATGGTCTTTTCTTAGCGCCAGTGCGCATGCTTACGGATGAACAGCGTAAAGAAGTTTTTTCATGATATTAGCCAATGCGGACAGTAGCAACACTACTAGTCAAATTTATTCAAAGACACACTTGATGCCAAGAAAAGGCTAGGTTGTGACACAAAAGAGGTTTTTGTTCCGGTGATGTAGGGCCAAACCAGGCACGCCATACGGAGCGAGGGTGTGTTGCAGAAGCAGATTTGCTCACTGTGTGGCAGAGGGTTGGCGCAAAAAGGGGGCAGTAAGCAGAGGAACGGTGAGAACATTGTGTGAATTACATTGTTGATCTTTGGGTTGCGGAAGTGTTTGGATTTTACATGGTTGTGGCTTCGTGGGGCTTACAGAGCAGGATTGAAGCGGTGAGATCAGTCATGGCCACTTTTAATTCTTGATGGCATGCTTAAAAGTGCATTTCAGCCTAACTTCCCCGTTAGTTGTTGGTGGGCTGATTCAGGAGATTACCAGAGCTTGGTCAGGATGAGAGCAGGCGCTCTAATTTCAATCTTAGTTCCCACAAGTCACAGAGCTATCACACATCTACCTCAGAGTGAATGGTGGAGAATAAGGTACGAGATCGTCGCAGCGGGAATATCTTAGATTTGGAATTACGTTGCGATTTTAAATTTTTACGAGAGCGGCCTGGAAAGCAAGACGTGGTTAGCCTTTAAAGAGTCTCAATTTATTATTAACCCGCCCCAGCTCCTAGCGCAAAATGTGCCGACGATTGTGTAATCAACGTGATGTTCAGAAAACTCATTTATTTATTTCTATGTAGCCAGAAATCTGCAGACCAGATAAGCATTGCGCATGTTTTGATGCAAACAAAGCGAAGGGACACTCCTTATGTGGGTTCGTGAGAGACAGCGATGCGAGGAGTGAATAACACCGCATTTTAAACATCGAAAATGCCCGAACACCCCTTTGGAACTTGTTGCTCCGAAAGCTACGGCGGAGGGTTTCATAACAAAGGTCAGAAGGTCAACCAAGGTGGGTCTCAGCCGCTCGTGTATGTTATTGAATCTGCCAATCATGTTGCCTGGGAACTGTTCACTCAAACGCTTATGCTGTTTGTCTAAAAACTAGGTTTCTCTCTTTGAAGCGCACTTTGTCGCTTTCCGTCATAGTTTCTGCGAACGGTTGTTTTCCCTGTCCAGGCCGTACTGTCAAAGCCTACGCGGCAGAAATAAGGCGGTGCAGGCCTACACGTAACTTTTTTAGGCACTCCGGAACATACGATGCAGCCGGGCTTCCCAAAATTAGCCCGACAGTGACAGATAACTGGCGCGGTTTTGTTTTAGTTTGTTTTATATCCTACACAAAAGAATGGGCGCGCATTTCATGCCCACACAAACTCAATAGGCGTGTCACTGAACCTGTGGCAACATGTACGCAGTTCCGCAGTGTTTGTTCTAATGAAAATCCTTGGTCAGGTCATCCCTGCACGCTTCCACAGAGGAATGACAGATTTCATACGGGTCACCGCAGAAGTGGAAGTGGCACACGTGGCGTTTTCTAAAACAACAGCTAACGGGAATGCCAGGTCACACCCAGATCTTTCAGTTGAGAATGTGCGTGTAAGATTGCAAAGATCGCAAATAAACAAACGAAATACCTGGCACCTGATGAAACTATATTTACTGAAACATTCTATTTAAAACTGATGGCGTATGTTGCGTCCAAAGCGCACTACAAGAAAGACAATTTTCTCTGACGATGTCGATGATCGTGGGTGAAGCGAGAAAAGAAATTACGCATCTCCACGAAGTGAATCATGACGAGTGGGCGAAGCACAGGGGATCGTTCTTACCGCAAATCACCCGTGGCATTGCCCACCCGCCCATGTAAATGACAACGCGTGTGTACAGTTTGTATAGTTCCAATCCAATCCAATTTGATAGAATTCAATTTAGTGTAATCCAATCCAATCAAATCCAATGCAATGCTCCTCGCGCATTGGCAACACTGTTTACACGGACGGCAAGGGACAAGCCACGGACAAAGCGAGGTCCTAAAAGTGCTCCGCCCCTAAAAAAATGCTTCCCGTGGTCGGAAACGAATCTGGCTAACCGCGTTTAGAAGCGCACGTCTATCCGATTGTGCCATTCAAACATAATCGATGAAGTTTGGATTTGGAGAGGGGCGCATGGACGGCAAAATTAGGCACAAAAAAACTATGCACCCCTTTCTCTAACAATGACGACCGTTGAAACCGAAGCTTTCTTCGTGCGAAACCAAACGGCGAAGGGTGATATTGAAAGCCCTGAGATCAAAAGACCAAACTGCCTGCGAGTCAGCGTCAAAGCTCAACGAGTCAAAGTTCGATCAAAGTACAAAACTAAGACGATAACCAATGAATCCCTTACGAGAAAGCTTCGTGTAAAACTACATCTCTGTTAGATGGAGGGGTGCATGATTTTTTATAGTTTACGCGGGGCGAAATTGGATGCCCTCGCAATTTGTGTTCGTGTTTTATGTCGCAAGTTTGTGCGCCGTACATGGTCCGCGAATCCGCTCATGCGCACAACCGGTGTCATCCTGCTCTGCGCAGGCGCAGTGACGCCAGTGCGCTTCCATGTATCGTGAAGCGGTCCCCCGCCGTGCTATAACTCTGTAATACCTGCCGTGTACAGTACCCTTGCAGTATCACGAGCCCTACACAAAGGCGAGGAGTCGTTACTCCGGACTCCGGATGCTGGACTCCGCATGCCGGATGCTGTCTTTAGTGCTCAAAGGGCCATTTGTTGTTTTTGAAATAAAGGGGCTATTACAGTTCGACGGGAAGTTCGAACGTACATGAACTTCTTGTGCGTGGATATGATAACACTCCAGAACACAGCTGACGAGCTCACTTAACGACCTTCCGGGGGTTAAAAAAGAGATAGTTGTGTTCCTACCGACGAATCCAGCAGGCAATAGCCGATAGTTCACGACCTGCAACCCGGAGTCCTGGCTACGCCTACATACTTGGATCGAAGCCCGTGCCTTGTTTTCTTAAGAGCGTTGACTGTCGTAGTCGGAGGTTTATTTCCTGCTGAAAACACGGGAACATAAATTTATTAGCCCTTGTTTAAACAAATTTCTTAAAAGCTAGTAGAATAGGCCTGCACGAAAGCAATTTGTAAACGTACGTGGCACGACGGACAATGATGCTCTTTGCATTTCCCCTTGTGTCGATCTGCTTGAGCCTCCTTTTGGCCGCCAGGGATGCACAATGTGCTGTAGGCCCCAACCAACTGTCACGCGAAGTCCCCGACTGCTTCAAGTTAAGCAATATTTTGAAGGCGTCTTCACTGTTTCCTCGGGTAAAAGGCAGGAAACCAGTGTTGAATAGGTTAGAAGGTCTTAAAGATGTCGCGTAAGACAGAGGAAGAGATAATAGCTTTAGTAATGAAGGTATCCATGTTGGTCCGTCCCCCTGATGATGGAGCCGTCCACTCAAGGGCTTCCGTTGTCTTCTGTAGTGCTGCCCCTGCCCAGTCTGGAAGCCAAGCTGGATGCGGGTTGGGAAGGGCGGCCTCCCTATTGCGCCATTGGTCAATTTACTCCTGCTAAGGCTGTTTAGATTGAACATGTGGGAGCTGGGCCACGTCGTGGGGAAGTAAATATCGGGTGTGGCCGCATTGTGGCCATGGTGATGTTACGTAAATAACCGGTAGTAGATTCTGCCATTTCGAGGATCGAACTTACGTTCGTGTGAAGCTATTGGAGTAACATCGCCTCTCTTCTGGTAAAAGTAACAATTTGCTGAAGCAGACTAAACAAACACTTTTTACTACATCTTCATGGAACTACTTCAATAAAGGAAGGAAGATTACATTCGTTATAAAAGCATTGAGTAGAAACGTCGATATGAAAAAAGAATGCTTGCCAATCCACCCTGTGAAAGTTGTTGGAAAGCGAAGCTGTAAACGACACCCACAGAGATTAACCATGCGAGGTCACTTGAATTCTCACACATTTGGCTCTACAAAGAGTAAAACCAGAAGAACCTCTTGAAAGACCATTGCGCATCTCAAAACGTTTACATAATAATCTCAGTTAGTCGCCGCGCATTATCGGTCAAACATAAGCGTTCAATAGTTCTGCGTTCCCACGTGCCATGTGCCTGGGGAACTATTTGCCCGATAACATCGTTTATATATCAAACCATGCCTCCTTCCACCACCGTGTAACCAGCGATTTCTTAGGTTTGCTTGCTGAAATTGTTCACCGACTTTTTCTTGTCTGACGGGTTTTTGTAAAGTATTTTGTGAAGTTGCCTTGTGCATGTACTGCGCCTTATAACGTATAGTTACGTCTTGGCAGTATATTGTGTCCTTGTGTTTTCGTGCCTGGTGTTCGAAATGCAGTGGTAGCCTCACCAGGTACAGTGTTTAGTAGCTCTTGTATTGCTGTTACTGTTTTTTGCCTCCCCTTACGCTATGACCCAAATAGGGCGTGTAAGGTTGTTGTAAATAAATAAATAAATAAATAAAAAATATAAACAAGTGAAATGCACTTAACATCACACTTCATTACTTCAATAACATAATATTCGCAAAGGTTAAATCAATGCATGATTCATGAATGGTGGTTGGTTGATATGTAGTGGGGAAGCCCATAAGTGGAAACTTTTTTTTATATGACTAAATGTAGCTTAAACCCTGCCTTACACGATCTCACTTCCCCTCCGTGTCTGCCACTGCCGTCGGAGGCCACGAGATCGGCGGCAGAGGCGGGGGGGAAGTTAGATGCCATGTGTCCATGCGTTGGTGTGAGCTTCGTTTAATTTTTTTTTACTCCTAGCGCATGTGCAAGGCGCGCTTACTGCCGCTAAACGTGCCGTGGGCGGGTCACACAGCGGAGGAAGTGATCACGTGACGCTATCCCGTCCAGGTTCCCTGGAGCGGGTGTTGCGCAAGCTGTGGCGTTGTTGGTTGCTAGGCAAGCGGAGGTGCTCTTCGGGATTTTCGCCGGATTTTTTTATTGGTAGTTTGGCAAAGCCGCTAGGCGTGCCGGCGACACTCGGCGGTCGCTGCGAGGCACGCGAGCAAGAGTACTCGGCATTTACTTGGTATTTTTAACAGATTACGCGCCACACAATACGGCCAGCTACAACTGCTCCGCTGTTGTAACATGTTCGGCTATGAAACCAGTCGCGATGGTTCCCAAGTGAAGCTGAAAAGCAGTAGCCACGCTGGTATATTAAAGTATTTCTGAACTTTGTTACGCAAATATGCGTCACTTTTTGCTCCCCTTTATGCCTAGCAAGGAAGACGCGGGTACTTCTGGCTTGTTTTTATCCACGATCGATCGCCTTTACAGATAACGACCTTCCCATGCTCGGTGATTCCGCGTGCCGAATTTGTCATTGCTTGTGTGGCTTTTGTAAGTACCTCCCTACGTCACTGCAAGGAAAATGCGCTGAATTTCATCCCGATGTCTGTGCTGTGTACGACTTGGATGGGCCACCCGTCCTTGTTCTTTAGCATTTTTCTCGGTCCGCTGTGCTCAATTTTGCCGATTCACCCTGGGCTTGGTGCACACCTTGTGCCGACTCGGCGGTGTACTCAGTTTATTTACCACAATGTCGTTACTTGCTAGGTTGTCGGCTAGTGTTCACCAAACGCGCACCAACCGGATATTTAGCTAGCGCGTTCCACTGCACTCCACGGGTTTCATAGAACACTTGCATAAGAAAGAAATGAACACAAGAAATGTTCAGCGCTTATTGTTCCATAGGGTGTATCTAAAATACTAGACACGAACAAGCACTTGGCGAGCAGTTCCATTTAGTGTTTGAGGACAAAAAAGAAAACCGAAAGAAGCACTCACAGCGCGGTCAATTCTTATTGGTTTATGACTAGTTTTAAAGAACGAGCAGAACAAAAAAAACTCCAAAAGTGAGCCTGCGTAAGCTTATAATAGGTGGAGGCAGGGTCGCAGTAAGATGGGTGCGAATTCTGGACGAAGTAGGTGCAGTAAGTCTGATGTCGAGGTTGTCGGCAATAGTCGACATCGCAAGCACTCGGTGACGAACCTAGCCAAGAGAAACTCTTCCGCCAAACAATATGCTGAAACTCGTTTGCGTCGTACCTTCAGAAAACATAGCATAGCGATGGTATTAGTATCGTACAGCTGATCCAGGCCGGCCGCTGCAGCCCGGTAAATGCAATTTCATGTCAAAACCTCCAAAAACAGCAGCACATGAATAAACGCGACACAAACAAAGGGTGCACAGGACGAGCGCTTACTCAAAACTGATGTTTAATCAAAAAAGGGGAAGAACATGTACCGTCCTAGTAATCATACCACGCATGTGTCTCCAGTAATCAGATACGAACAACCCAACAACCACAAACAATAAAAACCCACAAAAACAAAAACAAAACAAGTACATCACCAACTAGCACGGGGTGTGCAACTCAATTACTACCAAGATATCCAATCTCTTTGGCGTGTAAGACAACAGAAGCCTGACTGACACAAGCGCCCCCTCTCTGGCTTATTTGGAACGCCTAAGCTATTTCTGTCGTCATCTAGAGCGTATGCTTGAACACAATCTTTGTATCAGAGAAAAGCGGGGGGTGCCACCACCACGGTACCGGCATTTGCTGCAATGCTCCGCGAGATGTGACGCTATAGCCCCTTTTAGGGACTATTTCTTTTCACCAGGTGTGGGGGCTAAAGTCTGCTATACGCAGAAGACTGAGCCTTCCAATTGGATAAGTTGCCGGGTATGTTTGTAGCGATCAATTCATTCGCCAACCCACTCACCCTTTTTTGTTGTCCTGTTGTAGTCAGCTTTTGTGTAAAAGCGCTGTATTTCGACGTTGCTTTTTTTACTTCACCGCTCACGTGAAGGCTATACATACTGATAATAAGGATATCTTTTGTTTAATTTCTTTTCTTTTTTGTAACTGTCTTTACAAATCACATATGTTGCCGCTTGCAGCCACTGATCAACGGGGCCGATGGGCCAGTTAAGCTTCTCTAAAGCATTTTTTTTCACGGTTTCCTTTAACCTACTCCACAGGAAAATAAATGAATGTCTTATGTTAAAATACCTTCATCCCTTCGGTACGAGGGTAGTGGCTCAGAAAGACATCTCGAAGATAACTATGGTTCCCACTGCAGGGTATCCAATGGATATTCCCACGTGGGTTGCTGGAATACCCAACTTTTCTATTTATTGATCTTGCAAGCCACCCCGAGAAAGCTCGTACAAGTGTCGCTCCATTTATGGTGAAAACGCCGCTGCCGGTCAAGAGGTTTTTGTGGATGCCTGGCCCCTACGCTGGAGAATCATTGTGTTTTCCAGAAAGAGGGACGAAGCTTCCACGCACAGAACAGCCCTATTGCGCCTCCTGACACGAATACATGCATTCCCTCTAAAATTTCGTGCGAGCACATACGAGCTTCTCGGGGAAAAAAACTTCTCCGTGCGAATCGAAAGTCGGTAATGATTCCGACTGAAGAAATGAAAGGAAATGCTCGAAAATAAAGAATCAGTCGAACAGGAAGGTATGGTAGCAGAGTAGTTTATTTGTGCATGTTGACGTTTGCATAGGTAAGAGGCGGGTCTAGACTGAACCGCAAATTATAGACGCCGGCCGGTATTTTAGCCACTAATAAATACAACCGGTATCTATTGGTACAGCAGCTATATTTATGCCAGCAGCCGCAAGTCGCACCCAGAGGGAAGCGAAGCTGCTGAAGTTGGGGATTAAATTTCGCACCCCCTGACGGAGCGCGTCATCCCTTTTCGGCACGCTGGCTCCAATTATCCAAGGTTGCTATGGGCGAGTGGATATTTATAAAGCCCGTTGTGTTTTAAAGACGGTAGTCTTTCTTGGCCACTAAAACGCAGAAATGTTGGTCTGTCTGTATGCCTGTCTGTCTGTGGCTTGATTCAGCCACCCGGCCAAAATAAAACGAATGCTGAGCAATAGTCTTATATACTCAGAGCCCCATCTAAACGTCTAAGTCCGGTTTCAGACTTCATACTTGTCAACATTGTTTAACACGATTAAGACATTACGAAAAGGCAGCAAGTCAATACATAAGTGTGGCTAAGGAACTGTGCTGCTGAGCACGAGGACGCACGTTTGATTCTCGGCCGCGGCGACCGCTTTCCTGATTGAGACGATAAGCAAAAACGCCCGTGTGTACGAGATTTCGGCGCAAGTTAAAGATCCCAAGGTGGTCAAAATGAATCCGGAGCCCTCTACTACGGCACGACTGATCGCCTGCGTTGCGTCGGCCCGTTAAACCCTACAATCAATCAATCAATCATCAATCAATCATCAATCAATCAATCATCATCAATCAATCAATCAATCAATCATCAATCAATCAATCAATCAATCAATCAATCAATCAATCAATCAATCAATCAATCAATCAATCAATCAATCAATCAACCAATCAATCAAATGAATACATAAGTAATATTTGCAGTGTTTCTTTATTAAAAATTCGTTTATGCTTGTTTTTTGCGATGGCATATGCAATAGTACATTAACAGCAGAAAACCGTCGCCTGATATTTCCAGCACTAACTCCTGGCGGCATTTGAGAAATCTAAGGGCAAGAGCAACGAATGGTTCCACTAAATGGTATCCACATTCCACTTAAAACGCTCGTGGAGTGGGGCAACGTGGTTCTTTAAACGTTGTAGTAGGATGCCTTCATTCACGTGCGACAGCGCTCCCATCGAGACATCCGACTGGCAGCAGTGGAACGCGGTAAATTTTAATTGGCTTGAGTAAACCTCTAGCGTGTTATCTTGGGACGGACGAGACGCGAGAGGAACAGCGTGAGAGCTGAGCGGGAAAGAGGAGGGAGTGCTTGGCAGGGCGCCTGTTGATTATCGTCTTTCACCGACATTTGCAATGAAAGGAGCAGATACGCAGCCGTATTTTATCAGTGGTTATTCAAATGCTGTTCAGGTGGCTCTTCTAAACCGCCATCAATAGACGTAGTGCCGTGACGGCCCGACGTTGGTGCTTGCGCCGACAGAACAATGGCGGCGGGTGGTGCTGTTCGGGGTGCCGTCCCGATTCGCAGTGCCGTTCCTCGTAAGCGACGTTCCCTCTCCTCTTGCTTCCTCACACTTGGCGCGTGCGCACTCCCCGCAGGCTGCGCTACGTCGCACCACGGTCCTTCACTGCTTTTCTGGTCATGAAGCTTCTCCGTCACTTTGTGAGAGAGCTTTGTGCACTGCCAAAACGCGCCGTGCCGCGGCGCTGGCGTTGATCGCTGGGAAATAGATAAAATAGGAGCCCACAGATTAAGAAATGGCCATCAACAGATAACTTTGACTTTTAGGAAAATGAAACGTCCAAACTCGAAAGCGGTGTTTCGGGACTTCAATTTAAACTATCACCAAATGGCTAATGTTTCAGAAAGCCTGAAGGCGGAAATCTAGGTACAGCGTACTAAAGATTAGGAATACAGCGAAAGGATTGGTTTCATTCAAGAAAAAATGAGGAACGCAAAAGAACGCAACTACAGGAAAAGAAAAGGGACGCCAAAAAACTAGTGGATCAAGGAAATCAAGGAAGCAATGACACAAAGACAGAAAACATCGAGAGAACATAGGGAGGCCAGGCACGGGGGGATGCAAACGGAGGAAATAACTTCGAAGTGGAATTGGTACCGCCTAAAGAAGCTGAAAGTACAAAAATTTGTACAGCCAAAACGTAAACGAGAAAATGAGCAATGAGTGTCGAATATTCGGGCAAAGGATACAGGCGCGTTAACCATGTAAAACAACTATGGAGAAAAACCGAAGAAATGCAAAGTCATGTCATGAACGGTGAAGGTCAGGCACTAAAAATGGAAGAGACAGTAGTTCACATTCTCTCGATCGTACAAGAGAAGTTCAGAAGAACGGAGAGAGGACTACCCCATTTAGAGAAATGAGGCGAGGGAGATGCGTACATATAGAGAGGTATATTAGGAAAAACAAAACTGTAAAAAAGCCGAAGAAACTGTTTCTGGTTATACGCCCATAAGGTAGGATGAACTTTTTACACGGCTGGTCAACCTACTTCGCCCGAAAAGCAAAGCGCAACTGATCCGCAAAATCGAAAAAGTCATAAATCTAAGCAAGTACCGGACGATTGGCGTAAGAGCAGGATGATGCTGATCTATAAAGTTAAGGGAGACAGGGCTGATGCGAACTTGTATCGGGCTATTATAGTTACCTTAGTGGCATACAGGCTGCTAATGCAAGCCATAAAAGCGTAACTACAAGCGTGGATAACGGGGAACGGCATACTGTGAGAACTACCAAATGGGTTCAGACGAGGCAAGTGCTGAGATGACAATTTATTTGTCATAAACCGATGCATAGCGGAGTCAAATGCGCAACTGCGGCCACTATTGATAGCATTGATGGCTATAAAGGGAGCCTACGACAATGTAGATAGAGAGCTTGTATGAAGCCTGCTTAGCTGGAGGGATTAGGCCAGGTCTTTATACAGCTGAGGCAGGGAATTTACAAAAAAAGTAAGGTCCAAATTACCTGGTAGGATCTAACATGAACCCAACCGGGCGTTACAAATACAGGTTTCAAGCAGGGTTGTCCTCTGCCGCCATTGCTGTTCATGTTGTAGATGGCAAGACTATAAAGAAAGCTTAAAGGTAGTAAAATAAGTTTCAATCTGTGTTATAGGTACGAAGCACATGAAGGGGAGTAACATATCAAGGCACTGATATATGCAGTTGCCATAGCCCTACACGCCGATAGCGAACGGTGTCTGCAACATCTCACAGATGTATGCGGGGAAGAAGCCATTGAATATTCATGCGAGTGTAGCTCAGAATCATGCGGAGTACCGGTTTTTAATGACGACGCACACAACGAATCGGTATTCGTTCAGCAAGCAACACAACAGCTGGTAACGACATACAGATATGTGGGCATATGAATAAACGAAGGGCAGGTCTATGTAAACACTTACGAGAAGCATTTAAAAATAACAGGAAAAGGAAACGCTTCTATGATGAAGCGCAGAGCGCTATAGGGATAAAACAAATATGAAGTAGTGAGAAGAATCTGGAAGGGTGCAATAGTACCAGCACTTACCTTTTTAAGCGGAGTAGTGTGTGCGAAATCAGACGTTCAATCAGGGGTAGAAGTAAATGAGGGGGCTGTAGGTCTGTAGAGGGCTGTAGAGGGCTGTAGGCCGATTGGCATTAGGAGCCCACAGTGAGAGAACAAGTGAGCAGTGCAGGGAGACAGGAGATAGCCCTCCATTGAAGTAAAGTGAGAGGAGCGCGGATCAAAATATGTTTTTGAAGAAGGACTTTGAAATATTAAAGACCAGACATGGGTGGCCAGATCACTGCGGTATGTTTACATGAAGAGTGGACACACAGTGGAGGAAAAGAACCAGAAGGCTAAGGGGAAAGTTTACGAAACCTGGAAGCGCAGAGGAAAGAACCATGGAAATAAAAAATGAAGTAAGAAATCAGAGACAAGGACCTTTAAAAAGAGGATAGACGCAAAGACGTCCTTAGATATCTACAGGATCGGAAAGCGGGAGATCATGAGGGAAAAGTTCTTTGACAATACCAGACGCAGTGCATTTCTTTCTGAAGCCAGGACGGGTTGCATGCGGACAAAAACGCCTATCTGCGAGCCGGTACTGGAAGAACCGTGCGGGGGTTGCGGCAGGGAGCCAGAAAGTAACGGAGTACAAAGGTACCCGTCCAGTTCTCGCTGATACAGACATCCAGCTTCCGGAAGCGCTTGGATTTAAGAGTAATTAAAAGTGGATAGGACAGCAGTATAGGTTTGTAAAGGAGGTTGGAATGTTGGTGGGAAAAGAGGAGAGAAGAATCTAGCAGAAAGAAGTCATACCAGCACAAAACCTCAATACCAGATTTTTCTTTTTAATTTCTTTTTGATGAAGTGATTGTTTAGTAGAGTTAAGAATAAGGTCGCTGCTCAAGGGGAAGCTGCTAAGCATCATCATCAGCATCGTATTCGGGAGGCTGGGAAAGCGGTCGCAGGGCAGTACGGCGTGGAGCAGACGCTCCCTGCTGTGTCAGGAGGGCTTGTTCGCTTTGCCTTTCCTGTACTACGGAAACTGACGGAATATTTTTTGAGTAATGAGAAGTTTCCTGTGGACGGTCATGCAGTTATTTTGCTGCGTTACCGGCTGCCGTTGTGGCTACACAGGAAATAACTATTTCGCTTTCGTTCTGACGCCGAACTACGCGCGAGATGGGAACGTGCCATTCCCCGGAAATAAGTTGGCGGATTTCTTTAAGGGGCGAGGCACCTTAAAGGGACCCAGCAAAGTCTTTTGTAAAAGTTACAAAAGGCCTTTATTGTCGCGTAGTACCAATATAGCGATCCAATGCCGTTGGAATTATTGATCTACATTCAGTATTAGCTGCGCCAGAAGCAATTAAGTGCACCTCTCCCCCCTTGCCGATCGATTCCTCCTCCCTCTCTGCTTCTTTCAAAGCAGCTGGAAACATTGGGAATAGTCATGTGACATCGCGACGCTCGACTTGCGTTCTCCGCTAGCTACATTCCTGCGCCTAGGCGTGCGTCAATCACTGCAGACCCGCCTTTGCCTCGGGATCGGGCAGGAAGGAGGAAGAGCAACCGGAAGCCAATGGCAGTGACGTTGCCGGCGACCGACCTCGATCGGCCGAATCAGGGGGGCGCCTCGCCGTTGCGTCGGCCGCAACCCCGCCGTTGCGTCAGCCGCGGTCGGCTCGCAGCCGCGGTGGCGGCGGCGCGCTCATCGGCTGAGAAAGGCGATCTTCAAAATTGTTTGCAAATTATCCGTACAACGTATGGGGCTCACACTTGGCTCAAAAATCCCCCGTTATGTATTCTACCACCTAAATGCATTTGATTGCCACCTTCCCAAAGCTTTTCTGGGTCCCTTTGAGGACTAGGCTTATCCGGCGTCCGGCCTCCGTGTTCACGGCACCGCAGCGGGTAAATTGAAACATCTGAGAAAAAAGGTTCACAAAAGGTAAGAGAGAGAGAGTGTGTGTGTGTGATCCTGGAGAGCCGTGCATGCCCATGCGCGAGTAGCATGGGATCATATTGAATCGAATTTGGATTTGGATTTGGTTGGATTGAATTGGTTTGAAATAGATTGGATTGGAATAAATTGAATAAAATTGGATTGGACTGGATTGAACATCGTTTTAGCAGCAGTAAGCACTTTCACGGGTGATTTACGGTAAGAACGATCCCCAGTGCTTCGCCCACTCATCATGATTCAGTTTGTGGAGATGCGTGAATTTTTGACTCACCGCCCGCTCGTGTGTGGTGAGTCGCCTTTCATCGTTTATCTGGGATGTCCAGGATGCTCGTCTAGCCGATAGAATTAATCTCTGCCTGGGAAAGGTTGTCAATGTCCTCATGCGGCAAGCCGCACCTTTGCTGTTTTTGGTCCGAGTGACGCCCACGGCACCTTGAGACGCGGGGGGAATGCCTGTCTAGTTGTGGGGATTAATTGCCACACAAAAGCGTGCAAAGCGTGAGTGCGTTATAAGGTTAAACTCGCGGCGAGGTCATTCGCGGGGCCGAATAGGAACAGAGAAAGGCGCACCGCCGCGCATGGAGCCGTTGCACAGTCCAATGTACGCAAGGAAGTTCAAAATGTTTGTGTGTCTTAAGTGCCGCCATAACGGTGAAGATATGGGACGAGGGAGTGGCAGCTCCTTTGGTAATGAGCGCGCCGTGGTGACCGAAAGGCGTTGGACATAATTTAGGCACGCGTCGTAACAACCTTTGATTATTATTTGTGTGGCCAATCAGCGACACAGTGGATGTTGGTTGCTAGAATCACTAAAAATATTTGGAAGACCGTTCCTTTATATACTATTAATCCAACACACGCACCTCGTTTGAGGTGGCATCAACATCTAGTGGCACTAGTGAGAGCAATCTACGTTTCAGGCTATTCAATAATTTGAATAGTTTACCACGAGTTTAAAATGCACATGCTCTGACAACTCACCGCACCTCTTGTGCGCGACGAAGAAAGGCATTCAGAAGCCGAGTACGAGGAATACGCAAATAAATAATTTGCCAGCCGTGCTCCTTTCCTTTTGGAATGTCTCGCCTGCTTTTTATAAGAGGCTCAGTGCCAAAAGGCGAAGGAAAATTAACCTGATGCTACGTAAAAAAAATATTTGGAACCTCAGCGCCCATGAATACCAGCACGGAGCATGTGTACCAAGCCGCGCAGGGTTTCACGTAAGGGGATTTTCCTTTTCAACCGAGCAGCGCCGTTTCCAGGAATTTCCTATACCTGTGCTGTGGTTTGCGCTGTGAAATCAATTTTCAAGGTTCCCAGCTACAAGTGGGCAAGGGTAAGAGAAGCGCAGTGGTCAAGGGTCGCAGAAGAAAGTAAACTATCACGGAACTTAGCCCGCGCTAAATCTCCTATGTATGCCCACTGATGAGAAACTCATTGAGAAATGAGTCAAATCCCGACATCGGTCCATCGGTTTAAGCGAGCGTAGCGCCTTATACGGATTTTCCGTATTCCTACAGTTATAAGATTTTGCTCCCGGCTTCGTTTTGTAGCAACCTTAAGGGCATAACTACCAAGACCGTGGTTCTGTAGAAAAGGTGTCGGCAAAACGGGCGCGCATTCTACTTCCGCCGCGCGACCTCACACACGGGGCCGCCATGGCCGCTGGATGCCCTACGATCGGCGGCTACCCCCCCCCCCCCCCGCTCGAAAAAGACGACAGAAAAAATTTCTGTAGTTTTGTCGTATTTTCGCGTGTCGTACTGTCCGATTGTCGTAGTCTTGTCGTGTCGAGATTCTGGTGTTCTGTCGTGATTCGTATTCCTGTCCTGATTTCCAAGTTCCGTCGTGCCTAATTCGTATCTTGTCGTGATCCTGATGTTCCATCAGTAGTTGCACATGTCTTGATTGTTATTGCCCATTGTGAAGAGTAGCATAAATGGCAGTTCTGTTGTAACTACAGGAATATTTGTCGTCGAGAAAATTGACTTTGTCGTTACGAGAGAAATGTGTGTTGTAACAACAGACGGGTTCGTCGTAACAACAGATTCCTGTTGTCACAACAAAGTTTTCTGTCGTACGACAGGAATTCCTGTTAGGTTTTTGCGGTATTCTGTTGTGATTTTAGACTAGGCGGTGGTAGGTTTCGTCCCCAAGCGAATCTTGAGCAGTAGTGTCATGACCAGAAAAGCAATGAAGTACTCTG